>JAQIVZ010000078.1:0-123188 GCA_034700945.1 Arrhopalites spinosus
CCCGCGTGCCCTACCTTTGCCAATTAAATTGATGGGCGGGATGGTCCATGGCTTTGTTTATTGGTTTCATGCTTATTACTTTTTCTTGTACCTCATGATCTCCTCATTTTACGTCACCAGCCTACTTCCCATTCTACGACACAGCAGGTCCAGATTTTAGTCCAATTTGTAATTGTAATTAAAATGGACGCGAACAAGTAATTTGGTTTATTTATTATTTGTAGGATTCAACACCAAGTCAAGGGGGTCAAATTTTCAATGATGGGCGTCTGTAAGCGTTACAATGAGTTGAGTATTCTTCAAATAAATTTCCAAAATATTTTTGGGATTTTCCCTCTGGGGTTTGAAATTATGATGTGCTTCGCCATCATCATTATGATCTTTCTGGGGGTCGTGACCTCCACAATTACGTTTCTGATTAGAGGAGGCGTGGCATTGATCACGCTCGTCCTCATGTTCAATCGATTTGCAGAAGTTCATGATGCCTCCATGTCAATGATTGACTCCTGGAAGAGGATGATGGCCCCCAAGTGGTTCACCAAATGGCGAGAGGGGTGTCGACCAATTAGCATTAAAATTGGGGATTTTTTTGAGGTGGACAAGGGTCTTGTTCTAACGATAATTACAATAATTGTTACTAATTGTACCAACCTCATTTTAACTTATAAAAATTCACCGTATTAATTTTAGAATAAACTTCAAATTCAAAAAGTATTTTACGACTTTCAATTTTGTTTAAATATTTTTCATTCACTCACTGGGCCATTTTGAAATGGGATTTATGATAAATAATTAAACGATTGAAAGTTTCTCGGCCTTTTATTTACAATTATTTATTTTATTGAGAAATAATTTCACGTGATTTTATGTCCACTCGTAAATTTAACGAGCCATTTAAAAATTTTAATAGTTAAAATTTATTAGGGCTCTGCATTCCACAAATAAGACCCAAGTTCAGTTGTTCAAAAGGTAATCTCAATTAACTTTTGGTGAGGAGGGTGTGAGGATGGTGGGGCTGACGAATGACGTGGCGTCGGTGTTTGGTCACCACCGAAACTTTTTGTTTTAAGTTGGCGACCACGTCTCCATCCTTGATGGCAAAAAACCGCCGTCTCTCTGGCCCAGGGGCGTCATCCTGACCCGGGAGGTCATTTTCTCCACAAAATTTGAGACTTTTACGAAAATTTACACAGTCAAGGACTCGGGAGGAAAGTGGAGCACTTTCCCGGAGAATTTCCTGGAGTTGACCCTCAACGATTTCTCTATCTTGTAAGCGACCCTTTTAATTTTGTTTAATTATTTTAACTGCGTATTTTAATTGACATTTTTAATTGCAGCGACTCAATTTGCAGTCAGCTGGAATGACTTGAATATGTATACGCATTTTGAAATCTAAAACGGTTTTATAAATAAAGTTTCTAAATCAACTGTTTTTTATACCACAAAAAATAGTTTTCATATTTTTAATTCTCATTTTATTTATCGAAGCTTGAAAAAGTTACCGAACATTTAAATAAAGACTTTATTTTAAAAATTATTTATTTGTTAAAACGTCAAGTAAATATCAATTTTCTCGATATGAAAATTGGAAAAAAAAATTAAAAATTTAATGCTGACGTGGGGGATCGAAGCCACGCTTTCCCTGGAGAATTCTTGAAATATGAAATGAAGTTTTTGGTCGACCAGCATTCTGATGAGCTGATCTTCATGAAAGACAAAAATCTTCTGAGCAGAGGCCTTGACCTCTGCACCACCGACCCTGTCGGCATAAATTTCTCCATTAAGTCCTCATTTTATCAACAATGAGGAAATTTTAATTTAAGTAATAACATAATGACATAATATGTCCTAAGTTGAGACTCTCAATCAGACAATTAAAAATGTCTAGTTGAATTTTATTGCACATTCTGTAACATTATCAAAATTATTGATTTTTTTAAATAAAAGAAATGAACAATGAGCATTGTATGCACAACCATTTTTTTATTTTTATTGAATTCGAATTTAGCGCCCAAGAATGCAATGAGATAATAAATTTGGTTTGTACAAAAGTTTAAAATAAAAATTTTACAAAAAACATGGTGGTTCTCCCATATGTCGTGATAAAAATTGATTATATGAAGCCTTTTAACTTCTTTTGGAATCATGTCGGCTTAATATGATCGAGCTCTTTAAATTAAACAATTTTTATTTCTGAATTGCAAACATATTTTTTAGAACTTTTTTAATTTCAAAATTGTTTAGTACCGTCAGACGGGGTGATTTCGAACGACCGGGGGTGAATTCGAACGATTCTCATGAGCGTGATCTATTCTACACATCTCATGAGCTTTAATTATTTTCATAATTTAGGTCAGGAATCATCAAAATATGACTGTTTCCCTACAAAAAGCCACTTCTGACATTTTGCTGACTTTAAATGTACTCACACACGACATAGTTTCAAATCAATTTTTAAAACCAGCCATTTTTCACATCGCCAAAAAGTGTCTGAGATCTCGATGAATTTGAGTAGACCAAAGGCAGAATCCACATGGATTATGCAGAATTTAATGGAGATCGTGATGGTGTGTCGAATTGATCTTATTCTCAATAATTTGTAATTTATTTTTAATTTTAACTGAAACGCGTCATTTTGCAAGAGAATTGGGGTGAATCCGAACGGTGACTTTTGGCCACTCTCTGGCAAAATACTTTTTATTTTTTTATGAAAACTTACGAAATCAACAATTAACGTCATGAACTATCATTTCCTAGATATAATCATGATTAAATGTTAATTAAAACTTAAATTATTTTTCACATGAAAATCTTCATGTCATTTGGGCTCAAAGTTGCTGTTTCATTCAACGTGGTTAAATTAATTATCAAATGTTGCCCCAGCCTCCCATTTTGCATGAATATAAATGGAAACACTATTTCTCATCTTCTGGCTTGTTTTTACGATATTTGGAAAATTTTGGATGCATCATTTTAATTAAGTTGGACGATCGTTCGGATTCACCCCAAGCAAAAAAGTGACAACTGCAAGGTCACGTGTGACTTTAAAAATATTTCAAAAAGTGATTCTTGTACTTAAATAACGTCAGAATGTGGGTGCAAAGTTTCATAAAAAACGATGCACCCCAAAAAAAGTTACAGTCGATGAAAGTTGAAAAATTTTCAAAATCGTTCGGAATCACCCCGTCTGACGGTACACAAAAAGTCTTTTAAATGTACTTACTTGAACACAGAAGATTACTATCATTGGTAGAAAAGTGAGGGGAAGATTCATTACGTTGAACAAAGAAAGACTGACGAAAGCTTTTTGGGGGTCCTATAAAAAACAAAAGGTTTTAAGTCTCACGTCAAAACATTTAGTCTAGGTTTTTTATTTCAAAAAATTGTCTCCTTCCTTACGAGGACATTTTTTTCGTCGGTAAGTACAAAAGTTGCAAAGGTAAAAACTGCAACCTAAAATTCACAAAAAAGTATACCATGTATTTCAATTAAGGCAATTTCAACAATTTTAAGTTTCAACAGTGGAAAATGAAATAGCACTTACAAGGAAGGGGGCACAAACCCACAAAAAGTTTGTGATTGCGTTCAAATAGGCCGATTTCCTGAGTGTTTGCATCTCTTTTTCACGAATTGCCATCACTTTATAAAATTTATAATTAATAAAAATTGTTAAATTATATTCCATTTGTTTATTACACATAAGTCAATACAAAACTACAAAATAAAAATTACCTTGATCTTGAAAGGAAACCTCCCATGCATACAACTTGAGCTTGATTTTTGTAAATTAAAGAGAAAAATTATTGATGAATGTTGTGTAGGCATACACTGTAAAAAGTCTATACTTTATGACAAACTTTTTACTTACCACTTTAACGCCAGAAAGAATTTCATTCATCATCTTTACTCGTTGATCCTTGTTTTTCATTTGAGCAAGTTGCACTGAAAAAACAAATAATAAAATTTTGGGTGATTTGATTCGCTTCAAACAACTTTTCTTATGTATTGAAAGTATATTTTTTATTGATAACTTACATTTCCTGACCTTGGCGGCAATGACAGCGTTGATCGGAATGAGCAATACCTGTGTGAAACAAACCATACTAAAATTAGCTACCCTCACATATAGTGTACATTTATGGCAATTCTATATTTTAAATCAAAATGACATACCATCACTCCGAGACCAGTTAGAACAGATGGACCTAATTCAGCTGTAATAATTTTTAAATAAGTAAATATTAAACATTTGTAAAATCTTGACAAAAACATTGAATGATTAAAATATTTTACTCACCCCATAAAAAGTATAAGGCGACCTAAAAACAAAATTAATTAGTTGTAGCATTAGCAGATTAATTAAATTCATTTTGTTATTCATTGATTTTCTTACTCCGATTTGAAGTGGTGCAGACCAAACCATATTCACTGAAAAATTATACACAATTTTCAAGAGATATTCACAATAATACATTTTATAAGGTTATCAATTTAATTTTTTGAAAAATAATTACCAAATGGAATCAAATCCATTATCCTTTGAACATCCACGGACATTAAATTGACAACCTCCCCCACTGTTGATTCTTTTTTGGATGCATTGGAAACTAGAAGAGCTTTTCTATAAATCGCACTGACTAGTGTAGTTCTCACCCGCATTCCCGTTATATACATTCTGTGACTGTATTGAGCCGTGATGAGTGTTTGGAAGAATGCGGATACGAATAGGAGTAAAGCTGTTTAAAAAAAAGTTATATGAATTAAAAACCTTTTGATAAAAATAATCCCCATCATTTAAATTTACAATAATTTAAATTAAAAGTACCATATAAATAGCCCTTCCATAATTCTGCATCCTTGTCACTCACAAAATCGATGAGCAAACTTAATATTTGTGGGCTGACAAAAGCGAGCATATCTGGGATAATTTTGAGAGAAGCTCCAAAGAAAAATGTACCACCAAATGCTTTAATGAGAGCTGGTAGTATACTTGTCAACTGTTTTTCTGGCTTCTCTGCTTTTTTGAATTCAACTGAATTTGGACTTTTGGAAAATGATGCGTCGGCATCAGCTTTCCTACAAAGCAAATAATACAGAGATGAACGGATTGCATGTCGACCATACTATTTATTATATTCAGAATTAGTAGAGAGAGAAAATCACTTACAATTTTGTCTTTTCCAAACTTTTGTTCCAATACTGATCAAATATGGGCACTAATACGCGTGAACTGTCCTCCTGATTCAAGCTCCAGAGGTCTGTAAAAAAGCATTAAAACATGAATACAGACGGTATTAAGTATCATATTCGAATCTACGTCGAGTTAGCTATTTTTTATTTATTCACCTGAATATTCGAGGGGCTTACGAAAGCCTTTCCAGGCCATACCATCGAACCAAGAGTAGAGTATCCTATTTAAGTAAGAAGAACCATATTCTGGACAAGGACGCTGTCATAAACATTAAATTCAAACATTATTAACATTTTATTACTAATTTAATAACCAATAATGTCAAGAGTACCCTATCGATAGGGATGATAGTTATCTTACCTCTTTTAAATTTGGACTTTGTTCAAAATCAGGCTTCATATCAGCCCAACAGTGAAGAAGAAAGTTTCCAAAAATTAATGGATAATTAATTATATGAACAACAAATGGTAAAGATCCGTCAGGAAAATTTGGCTAGAAGAAAAACAAAACATTAGGATTGACATTTGATTACTAATTTTTATTTTACGGACAAAATCGTTAAAAACAGTCAAATTATTACCTTCGACCCTTTCATGATTTCTGTACGAAATGTGAATGATTCACAGGCAACTAATAAAAACCAAAATATAAATTGCACCCCCGAACTCTGCACTCCTTTCCGTCTTGAGAAATGCAGTAAAAATAAGTAGAGGAGCTGTACAGAATAAAAAATTCATGTTAGACAGTAAAGAGCATTATCCAGTAGGTTTACTTGTGTGGAAATCTTACATAGGTGACAATTTTAATAATTGGAGTATAAATTGCAACTGGAAATATATTGTAGCCTTCAGCTTGCATAGTAAGAGCATGGCCAAGCTGATAAATTTCAAGTAAAATAAGAAGAACACATAAGACAGACTTGGTAATACTAAGGATACTCCATGGAATATTTCTGGCGTGTGAATTCACAGAATAATAAATATCTGAAGCTGTAAACAACCACAAGAAACCACAAGGAATCCACACTAAAACTGTGTCTTCAAAACACTGCGTAAAGTCGGGATTCTAATCAGAAAAAATATTACAAAAACATAATTAAAACAAATTGAAGTCTACAAGTTGTATTTTGAAGTTGTATTTGTAGGACTACAAATACAAGGAGGTTCTACATAACCTTTTGCAATCTATTTTATAAACGTTAGAAAGGAAGCAAAAATACAGTTTTGTAACCATTTCAATTCTAGATCTCGTGTCTTCGATTTTTTGACCTAGGTCAAGGAAATACGGGATTTAGAGCAAACATTAAAAAATAATTGACAGTTTCTCAGTTTAAAATTAAGGGCGCTGAATCCAGAATTGAAATCTCTACAAAACCGTGTTTTTGCTAGTTTTCCGATGTTTGTAGTTTGGACTGTAAGGAAAGTGCAACCGGTTATGAGAGACCCTGTAATTCACAATTAATTTAGTTGTAAGATTTTAAATGAAAAAAGCTTGCTTACATCCGTATACCAGGTTACATTTAAATCCTGCAATCAAAAAATATTCATAATTAATTATCAAATGTCAAATCCAAAGTTTTCTTAATTTTTTTGTACGAGTTACTGTAGACTCAGATGTCAGTAATAATGAAAATTTCGACTCACCCAAAACGGAGACCCACAAAATTTGTCAATAGCATTTTCTTCCATTCTTTTCTAATTCACCCTCTGGAGGGACAAGTATTTTTCACGGGTTATTGGGGTTATTCCTTCTCCAAAAAATGAAGAACTGAATATTTTATGACAATATTTCACAAAATTACTTTACTAGGAATATATTTTAAACACTTTTTGTACATAAAAACTATAAAAATTCATCACAGATTAATTTCAAAAGTAGAATCACGCTGGACGGGTTTCAAAAATTGACGATAGTATTAAAGCGTTGGTAAAATCTGAAATAAAAATAAAATGACAATACATGAAATTATTGTATAGTTTGACAGCAAATAAATAAATGTATCACACGCACAAATAATTATTATAATGTTAAATTTTAAAAACTAATAGTAATGAATGAATTACTCGAGCTAATCCAAGTTGGAAAAACTACAATAGGAATCTTTAAAATCTTTTAAAATTTAAAAATGAATAAAGAATTTTACAGTTGGACGTTTTGAAGTGACCAACCATTAAAATAGCCAGATGAAGCACTTGGAAAAATCACAAGTTAATTATGTAAGTCAGATGATTGTAATTGAGAGAACATGGTCATGAGATTAGATCAAACAGTTCATCATCACTAAAATAGAATGTACATTTAAAATTCATAACAAGTGTAAGTGTAAGAAAAAACGTGCTTGTTTGGAGATAAAAAGTTTTCTACCCAAGATAAGATAGTAAATGTAAGGCAAATAAATGAGAAGAGCAGAAGAGCTATACTCCCATTTTCCAAAAATTTACCGACTATAAGTATTACAACTTGAAATCTACATGACAATTATATGACTCCTTTCAGTACACAATTGTTACCGTTTCAGTATCAGTTTTATATTTCTTCTGTCTAAACAGATTCCACTTTCTGTTCGAACACAGAGAAGCAATAATAATATATTTAATAATTAAAAATAAAATCTAAAACATTAGTCAAATTGGCTACCATGAACATGATAAATATAAAGTATCAATTGCTGTATGCACTACTGAGCGTTTGCTTCATTCTAGTAAGCTACTCCAAGTACTCCAGTATAATTAAATGTGTCATTTTAAAAATGTAAACAACCTTAAAAGATATGACCGTAAAGATCTTGCATACCATGTTGTTGTTTTTAGCATTATCTACATAATTATACAGGGCTTATTTACATAATCCTGCAGTTTGGTTTTATTTAGCTGTGAGACAGAAAAGATCATGAGTGTATGCGAGTCTAAAATTTGTTTTCAGACATTTTGTGTGTACAAGCCACGGCACTTCAATCAATAGTTAATACAGATTAACCCAACAGAACATGAGACAAAGAAGTAGATGGAATGGCTTTGAAATTGAATCGAAATTCAAGAGTTTAACTGGTCCAAAGAATGACAAATGACAAATATATACCCAACACAAACCCAAAAAAACACGTGCTGTCAAGTATACTTACATTTGCTACTAATCAAAAAGCATTACAATGAACAATAAAAATACCAACATTTTTTTAAAGTCCTCTATTTGTGATATTGCATAAAAATTATATGCATTATGATTATATGATATAATCATACCCCGAAATGTCAGCAAGGGGTAGTGAGCGGACACCCCGTATACGTAAAAGGTAAACTTGGTATACCCCAGTTTGGTCATAAGTGACTCAACCAAAACCCTCTGCGCAGCACAGATCCGAGAAAACCCGAATATTCCTGGGGATGTGTACATTGAGATCTGCCTATGCCAGAGAACGCAACCATCACCCCTCACTGTTCTTAGTTTTATGATCGCACTTACAATTGACAGATTCTTATCGCGAAAATCACATTCCTTAAACTTAATTTGAATTAAGATGGGTGCAAACCAAAGAGAAACTAATTTGCTCAAAGCGCTACGCGTGAACAATTTGCGAAGCCGATCCGGTACGGTAAAGGTAACATTGTAAGATTTTTAGTGTGTGTGCGTGTGTTGAAAAGTCGTGTTTTCATATCAAAATTCGTATCGTTTCTGTAGTTTTCTAAAAATTAAAATAATTTGAAATGCCAGTAATCCATGTTAGTTTTCTTTTTTGTCCTATCCAATGTTTTAATTATTTAAAGACATCATGTTACATATTTTTAAACTCGCGTGTGTGTTTTCATTATAGATGTCAATCATCAGAAAACTTCTTCTCAACATTCCTTCTCATGAATTTCATCCAACGCCCCATGAAGAACCACATTTTAGGGCTTTTGTGCAGTCTGACCATGCAGAGGGAGAGTATATCAGAGTCGTATTTGGGTCTGGCCCACCAAGAATTCCCGGCAGACAATTCTTACCTCCTAGAGTCCAAGGTTCTTTCGTTTATATCAATGTAAGTGCATTTTTAACTATTTTTATATCCTATTTTGGCATCAGGATACTTCTATAAGTACCTAATTATTTATCTATAATTATGCACACTTGTTAAATGATAGTGAACTAATCAGTTACTTATATGATTTCACTTTTAATTAAAGCTACAAGCGGTCCAGGCCGTAATTCTCAGGGAAACCAAACGACCCCAAAATCCACTGACACCCCCAGGTACTGAAGAAGAACGAATAAATTGGATTAGATTTCTTGAGGCGACTGAATTCGCACAGGAGTTTGCCATTGAAACAGAGAGAGTTCATCTAAATTTTCCTCCAGTGAGGACAGTGGTACTTGGACAGCAGGTACCTCGAGAGGACTCTGGAATTGTCCTTGTATCGCCGGATTAGTTTAATTTAATATACAATAAGAAGACAATTTTGTTTAAATATATTGGGTTAAGAAATGTATAAGGCGTATAAAATAAAATCATGAGATTGACACCTTTAAAAATTGTCTAAGCAAGACCATGGACACCACTTTTAACACATACAGACATTTCGGGGTAATGCATATAATAGCAAATGCATACAAAATATGTAAAGTAACACTTACAAGTACATTGATAGCACAATTCAGCACTGCTGTAGTTAGGAAATTGACAAGTCGTTGTTCCTTGAGATTGTTAGGCGAGAGTCTTCCGATTCCAGCAGAAGAAAGTACACAGAGCCGTCAATTACTAAATCCTCGTTTTCAACTTTTTTCAATGAGATAAGAATCTATTAATGTAAAAAAACAAGTCCAACCATTTTAGATTTAGTGATTAGCTTGTAAACACAATTACACTACACATGAACAGAGAAGGCTTACGAAAATTCATTACTGCTTCTGACCGGTAATGTAGCACATAGGAAAATGACATAAACTTAATACTGATAGTAGGACGGAATGAGACCGCTTCAAAATTGAGATGAAGTAATTCACAATATCAAATTGTGACTACTTACATAATCCTACATTTTTTCATAATGATGATGATGCGCGAGTTCAACAAAAAAAGGTACGACACAACCACAAAAAAGTCACAGACTATACAGACTACAACAATAATAATAATTCACTCAAGGACATTTTCACATCTTCAATGCCAGAGCTTATCCTGTCTTCTGTTAAATCATTGATAGCTTAAAGGTATTAGTTTTGTACTTGAAGGACACTGTTACATGTACAATGATGAAAAAAAACTATATTTGAACACAGTCTAACACTTTATTACTTTACTAATTAAGTAAAATTCAACAGGTGATCAAGCCGCTTCTTGAAGTACTAGCCACAAAAAAAACAATACAGTAGTCAATGTCAATGTAATTAAGTAATTACATATTAATCTTGACAAAACTGGGAACTGAATACTGTGTTTATATTTGAAGTCTCAAATACAAGATTAACGTCTTTAATTATTGAGGGTAAAAATCATGACAAGAAAACCACAAAATATTATAAAATTGAACAAATTTTAGACTTGAGCAAAAGGAACTTGGACACTCATAAAGGCCACAATTTTTTCTTGAAAGTCTATACTGCTGATATAAAATTCACTACTTTTTAAACTTAATTGTCAAGTACTTTAGTTGAAATATCACAAAATACTACAGAACTTTTTTTGCAAATTGCAATTAAATTGCAAAAAATCCAGGTTCAAAAAAACCGAGAAGCCGCTGAGAACAAGGATGACTTGAGGGTGGAGAATTCTGTTTGCATAAGGGAAATTTTGCTTATTTGCCTACACACGTGCCCGTCCTTCATTGAATTTACATCAATTATAATAATGATACCCTTTGACCGTAATTCACTTGAGGGTTTTTTGTGATGATGACTTGGTCTACATAAACAAAACTGGTCTTTGTTATGAATTATTTAGCATGACATTGACTTTTTCATAAAAAGTGAGACTACATTATTTCAAATGAATTCAATACACAGGAAACTTTGGGGCGAGTGTTTTTTATTGTAGGTTTGAACACAAAATGAATCGTACACAAGTAAAACGTAATAAATTAACTGATTATTTAACCCTGCATGCGCCTAAATTACTTGACCATTTCTTACAAATTTCAAAGCCCACATACTAACAAAAGTAATTACAATGATGACCAAGAATTGACCCATGACGGAAGGATTGAGCCTGGACTTTCTAGATTTAATTGTAGCATCTATTTCATTCATCAAATCAATTAAATCACTATTCGGATCCTTCTGCTCTGGATTCATGTGAAAGTCAAATCGACCCAGCTCACTTTTAGGTGGTCCATGATCTAATAAACCTTCAACTGCTGAATTTAGCTTGTATTCAAACTCTTCTAAATCTGAAGGCCATTCATCCATTTGGTCAAAAACTTGTCCAGCATGTAATCGGCTATAATGAACATCATACTATTTATGCTGCTACAATTTCCATGAATAAAATATTTTAATTTACTTTTCATAGTCCCGCTGTCGATCAATACAACTATTTTCCTTTGAAAATTTTTCTTCCATTTGATCTTTGTACTTCATTGTGACCAAATCTTTTCGTCGGCACAACTATCTTGAACTGCTTGCGACAACTACAATAGAAGGTCCATTCGATGGATTCATACAAGCCTAGTACATACAAAACTAATGTTTTTGATATTATAGTATTGTTGCTATTACGATTGCTGAACAAGGGAATGAGAAAAGATTCAAAATTCTGAAAATGTTAAATATTGCACATTTAAGTTTTATTCAGGTAAATCACATACAGTGCTCAACTTTTTAACTGACTCACGGTAATCTATAACCTAATTTCGTGTAGTTTTAGTTTTGTACATATACATTTTATTTATATTCTGAATTGAGAGCTCGCCCGATGACAAGTCTTCTGACTTCAGATGTCCCTGCACCGATTTCATACAGCTTAGCATCACGTAAAAATCTGTACAACAATAGCCAATTCATTTCATACCCAAATTTGTATTACATTTACTTTTATACATTTAAATGTGTACTAAAGTTACGTACCTTCCCGTTGGATAATCATTGATGTATCCATTGCCTCCTACAATTTCATGAATTTTACATTAAATTTATGCCATTAGTTAAATACATGTCAAATTTTAGTAACTTTACCTAAGCACTGAATGGCTTGCAGCGCAACTTGAGTGGCATTTTCTGCTAAATTTAAGATGACTCCAGCACAATCCTATAAGTTTTTAGTTCAAAATTGTATTTAGTCATTAAAATTAATACTTTTTCAATTAAAATATAATTTCCCTACCTTACTACTAACATGTCCAGCATCACAAGCCTTGGCTACATTATAGAGGTAGCATCTGGACGCACTGAGAGTTGTGTACATGTCCGCTATTTTACCCTGTGCAAATGAATCAATTGTTCAAATTAATTTTAACATAAACAGTTGGCATTTATTGCATTATAAAGACAATCAAGGCATAAAATTCTTTACCTGCATTAGTTGAAATTCACCAATTTTTGTGTCAAACTGTTTTCTATAGTGAACATAGTCAAATGCAACGTCCACACAAGCTTGCATGATTCTAAAATATTAAATACAAGGATTTGTCCAATATTCAATAAAATTATATTATAAATTTCAAGATAATGTTTGTGTGTCGTTATTAGACCAAACTTTACTATATTTTGTTTACCCAACTGGACCAGCAGCCAATACGAGTCTTTCCAAATCAAGACCACTAAATAGAACGTAAATGCCTTTATTTAATTCTCCCAAGACGTTGCTTGCTAAAAGAAATATAAAGGACATTAATTTTAATATTTTTGAAAGTCTCAAAAAAATATTTTGCTTCATATTATTTGATTCATATTATTTTACCAGGAATACGACAGTCTTCAAAAATGAGCTCTCCTGTATTGGATCCTCTCATTCCAAGTTTGTCCAGTTTTTGACCCACCCTAAAGCCAGGTGTATTTGTTTCTACAATAAAAGCGGTGACACCACGAGCACTTTTTGATGCAGTAGGATCCGTCTTGGCATAAACCTACATAGACATCAAGACATTTAAAAATTGTAAAAATTTACACTTTATGACGAGTTATTTCCACATATTCTAGTAAAGTAACTCACGACGACAACATCTGCATCTGGACCATTTGTAATCCAAAATTTGGTTCCATTCAGAATGTAGTGATCTCCATCTCGAACTGCATTAGTTTTCATGCTGACAACATCTGAGCCTGCATTGGGTTCTGACATGGCTAGAGCTCCAATATGTTCTCCTGAACACAACTATACAATAAAATGTCAATATTATTAGAGAATTCTAATTTTATAACAAAACTGAAATTATTTGTCACTCAAATTATAAAAGAAATACCAAACCTTTGGTAAATATTTTCGTTTTTGTTCTTCTGTCCCATTCCGAGAGATCTGTCCAAGACTTAGATTTGAATGAGCACCATAGGACAAGCCGATGGATCCGGATGCTCGAGATAATTCTTCCAAAATTAAAATTTGATCAATGTAACTCCCATCCATTCCTCCGTAGTCTGAACTGGCTGTGATTCCAAGGAAGCCCATGTCACCAAGCCTTTTCCAGAAATTCCTCATATCTTTAAATTCATTCGTCCTATCGATCTCTGCTGCAATAGGAGCCAGCTCCTTGGAAGTGAATTGAAACGCGGTCTCCCGAAGCTATTTAACAAAATAAAAATGCACAGCATTTTATTATTGTGTAAAAATACATGTGAAAAACAAATAATAAGTGTAAAGAACGTTAATCACAAATAAATGTATTCACAAAAATATACCTGTTGTTGGTCGCTTGACAAGCCAAAAACTACATCGTCAATTGGATAGGTACTTTGATGACGACAAGTTCTTGCAATAATGCTCGCATTATTGAAATTTTGTCCAGGATAACAGTTGATTGACTTTAGTTTATTGAAAACACATCTCTGAGTCCGCACAAATGACATTTTAAATTAATTTAAGATTTTGCCTAAACCATGTATCACTTGCTCATTAGATATCAGAATTAAATAACCTGAATTTAAGGAACAAACAGATTATAAAAATTAAGTTGAAAAAATTGTCAAATTTTGTCAAATTCACATTTTTTGGGATTCGTAAAATCCAACACGAACAAGAAGCTCTGGACGGGAATAGATTTCACTGCACATAAGGCAGATAGAAACGACGTTATGTACTTAAATTGTAAATTAAATAGATTATATTTAAGACTTTATGCATGGTCATGAACTATCCTGAAATTTTATACATCTCAAAAGTTATAGTATGGGTTCATAATAATTTTATGAAAGTCGTATAGTTTATACACAAAGCAGTGTCATTTATTCACTAACAATGTAATTTAAATTGTAGAACAATTACGTTACTAGTTTATCCATTCAAAGACCAACTTTAGAGTCCAGTCATTTATTTAATTTATCAGCTATTCTCATTGATTCATAATCAATCATGTAAAAAATAATTACTATCAATCCAGTCTTAAAAATGATGATTAAGGGGAAAGAGAGATCCAAGTTACTATAAATATAGCCAACTCAAAGAATTGTTTATGTATTTAATTATTGTAGAAATGATGCCGAAAAATTATGTACTATAAAATAATTGAATGAACTAAATAAAACATTAGTATTTTTATTTCTTTAAAATCATTTTACTCTCTGCCATACATTGAGAGAGACGGACGTTTGTAGAAATCATGTGTAAGAGAGGCAAAATGACTGATGAAGAATATTTTTGAGATGGAGATAGAACATTTTGCATCTCAAAGATGAGAATGACATCCGCCTCTTTTTTCCCATTGCGTAGCCTTAGAAAAAACTGCTGACTTTCAAAGTTTCCACACTTTTTTCGTGATTGTCTACGACAAAGTTTTGTTTTTGCAGCTGCTGAATTGAAAGAATAAAATAAACAAACTAACTGAGTTACAAAGGGTTTTATTGTTTGGTACATGTTTAATTTGCAAGTTTTAAAGTCAACGACACAATTGGTCTAGTTTTTATTGAGTGTCCTTTTCCTTTCTAAATGGAATTGTCCAGTGTTGGTGATCGTATCTTTGCTGCAGAGAGAATTCAGAAAAAACGAGTCAGAAAGGTAAGTGTGACAACATTAAAAATTACATTCAATTTGTAAATAAATGAACTAGTCATATTTATCTTGATAAACTATATCTGGAAAATTGTCAATTCACTTTTGTAAATGTACAACTTTTATTATTACGTTGTACACTTTCGTACGCATTCAAATTCCATGTGTTGTTTTTTTTTGAATAGGGGAGAGTGGAATTTTTGGTGAAATGGAAAGGTTGGAGTCCAAAAAATAATACTTGGGAACCAGAAGAAAATATATTAGGTAAGTAATTGTACCAAAAAAATATATTTCCAATAAATCATAATTAGGCATAAACTTAATTATAATGTGAATTTCACGTTATGAAATATTTGTTTGGAAGTTAAATTTACAAAAATTATTTCATAATTTGGCATAAACTCAAATTAATAATGTGCAATTTTTTTTGTCAGATGCTCGACTGGTCCAAGCTTTTGAGAACAGCCAAAAGGAAAAAGATCATTCTCATAGACGGGGGCCAAAACCAAAAAAAGATCGTTTTGCCCATCAGGTAAAATATAATAATTTAAAGAGTTATTCACGTAACACAAATAATAAGAAATTTGTTTGTTCATGACATTAATTTTTTTTAGCGGAAACGAGATCTGTCCAGATCACCCTCTCCTGATGATGTTGACTCTGAAGAAGAAGAGAAAGAACGCAAAGAGAAAACACCCAAGAGAGAAGCATTGAAGAGAAAAGCTGAAGTTATCAAGTATACAACATTAAATACAATTATTTTAATTAATTATTTTGTCACAAAATCTTTTCTTGTGAGTTTCCTTCTTGTAGTAATGTGGTCAGAGAAAAAAAAACTTACTCTCTCTCTCTCTCCTTGTTTCATTTGAATGTGTCTCATTAAAAATGTTTGATGTGTTAACTGTAGTTGTATTTTTCACAGAGAGTCGGGTAAAATTGGTGTTACAATTACGACAACTCCAAAAACTAGTCCTACAGCACATAATCAAAGCCATTCACCGAGGTCATCAGTCGGTTCACCCCCACCTGCAAAAGTATCACGAACCCATAGTGGAGCGAGTAAAGATAAGGATCATAGTCATCGACGCTCCCGTGACAGTCATCCCGAACCGTCAGCAACAACACCAACAAAAGCAGCATCAGTTACAACAACACCCTCCTCCTCCCGATTGAGTAAACATGAGAGAGAGGAAAAGGAACGGCCCATCTCTCCAAAAAGGCATCATTACACTCAACACTCCCTTCGGGATTCAAAAGAAAAAGATGTGGAAAGTGGCAGTACTCGGAATAATAATCTTTTAGTGAATGAAAAAGAGAGTAGTAGTAATAGTACAACAACAACTGTTGCTGCTCATCCAGTCAGTAAATCACCTGAAAAGTCCATTGGTAATAAGAAACATGTTTCTCAATTGGTCACCCCAGTCGGAAGTGCAAGTCCAGCAAATGGTTTGAGCCATCATGGGAGTAGTAGTACTACAAGTAGTAGTGGAATTTTGTCAAATGAAGAGAATAATAATAATTTGGATGGAGACCTAACTAGTAGTGCACCTCTAGCTGAGTATTGGAGAAATAAACAACCACTTGCTGATCAAATTGTTATTACTGATGTCACAGTTAATTTAAGGACTGTCACAATTCGTGAATGTAAGACAAAGTCGGGATTTTTCAAGAGCGGTGAGGAAGCTGAGAACAATGGGAAAATCCAACAACAAGCCACCAGTGGGAAGTAAATATATTTTATTCTTTGACCAATCATAAGTACATGCACTCATTATGTTATACAAAGTATATTTAAGTATATATCTCTAAAACATATTATTATTATTATACGACTGTTATTATTACTATTTTGACTGCTGTTTACAGTTTTACAACTTGTATCAAATAGGTAATACTTATGTTATTACAAAAACAGAAAAGATTTAGCATCCTTTATGTACAACTAATATTATCTAGGTATTATTAAGTTTACTCACTCAGAGTATTTTTTGGAAAAATTGATTTTCTGATTATGTAAGTATTACATATAAATCTTATTCTTTGACAAAAGAAATTTTTACAGGATACACATGCCATACAAACACAAGAAAATATTCTTTATACAGTTTTACAGTAGTAGTCGGTAGATTTTCTTTTGCTTAGTTTACAAAATGATCTTTGTATTCTCCACCTTCATAATATTTCAACTTTTAAAGTTTACAAATAATTTAGTATTACATAGTACATGCCCGGAAATTAAAAGACTTTTTAATTTTTAATGTTTTATCTTAAAATAAGTAACAAATTATCATTAACTGACATTGCAATGTAAGTTTATCCTATAAGGTACTTTTATGAATTCAGCTTTATTGTTTTTTATTCTAGTTTTTATTTTATTCTGAACCTATAGTTGTTTCTTTTTCAAGGCGCCATACTATAACTAAATGATCCCTTTTATATAATTTTGTAGTTTGTAAGGAAAATGTACACATTTTAAATGTGACATGAAGCAAATAATGCAGATAAAATGATCTTATCACGTGTGACCAGTTAAATTAGTTTATAGTTTGAAACGAACGATTGTTATTGAATTTACGTATTAATACTTTAGGTATTATCAATTATGTTATGTAAGTAACTAGTAACATACACAGCAAATATACAGAAAAAAAGACAGACTCATTAGTTTAATTGAATCTGCCATGATCTTTATATTCTCTTTACAAATGAACGGAATCCAGTAAATTGAACAGTGTCTATATATTATTACACACAAAATACTATACAAGTACATAAGCTATACAATTTATTATTATTTATGGAATAATCTCTGAATACAAACTGTGAAAGAGTCACAATGTGCAAGCGTATAATATTATACAATGGAAAAAATATATACCTAAATAATAATAATTATTGTAATAATTATTAATTAGTGTACAAAGTCGACACATAAATGTATAATGTACAAGTAATAAGAGCGGCTCACATAATTAAATACAATTGTGTGTTATAACTTATAGTAGGTTATTTGAGTAGTTAGTTTGAGATGCATATAATATATGTTCTATTGAGTGGTACAGAATCGTCATGAAATATTGTTATCAATTTACCTATGTTATTGGTGACGGATGCCAATAACACAAGTTTTTTTGGGAGGGTTTAACTTAAACTGTTGAAAAGAAAAATAAACACATGATATATATATATATATATATATATCAATTTTGTTTTTGTGTCATATAATATACATTCTGTCTCATTAGTCACATATGTAAACGATGCAACAATCGAGGACTGTCCCGGAAGAATTCAAGGGTTCATAAAAATTGTCAATTTTCCATTTTTTTGAATTTGTAAAATCCAAAATGCACACGAATGGAATATTCCACCGTCGTGAATTTTTATGCAAGTAGTATGGGTCTATAATATGACTTTATTTACAAATAATCAGCACTGAAAAGTTTTATAAAAAGTCAACATTGCACTCTAATTTTGAGCAAATAAAATTATGACTACGGAAATCAATTTTTTTTGACATACTTTAGTTCTAAGGAAGAAAAGAGTTTGAAACTTGTTAAAAACTAAGGAATTATTCTTTTCCTGGTTTGCTCCAAAGTACGGTTAAAACTTTTTGAGTTTTCAGTGGAAACTTTTCCCTTTCAGATTTTGTGCAAACGTGAAAATGGCTAGAAAAGAAGAATTGAACAAAATTTTATTTTTATTTGACAACAATAAAAATATTTTTCAAAAAAGATCCATTCCAAAAACAGTGTCCGCTATGAATGGCACTGGACAAGAAGACGAAGGGCTCACTATTTCTATTATTGGTGTAAATAAAATATTTGATAGCTCCACCAGCATCCCAAGAAAAATATTATGGATCGCATCTTTACTAACCTGCTGTTCAATTGTCATTTATTACGTGTCCATGAGAGTCAATTATATTTTATCAATGCCAACTCAAGTGGCTGTGACTCTTCGGCAGAATGAAACACTGCAACTTCCGGACATAACAATTTGTCCAGCTCCCATATTTCTGTAAATTTTTAACAATAATTTATTTATATTCATATTTCTACTTGCAGTTAAATCGTGTCCTTTCATGTTTAGACCTGCAAATTTAAAATCTTTGGGAATGAATTTGAACGGAACAACGACCTCAAAATTCACCTACTTGAACAAAAAATTCAATGTGACCAATCTTTGGCTCCAATTGACACCACCACGGGACTTTATTGCCGTTGTAAAACAAAATTTTATAAAAAAGAATCAGATTCAATTTGTCCATTTTTTATTTGTCTGATTGACTCTTTGGCCAAAATTTTTCAGACTGTAGTCAACATGGACATTTCAAAAAACTGGCAATTACGTTTCACAACTCAAGGAGTTTGCTACACACATAAATATGGTCTGAATCCAACTAATCTTGACACTAATTAATTAACTGAATTAAATTAAGTAATCTCAATAAATTACAGGTGGGTCTATACAAGCAAGTGGACTTAATTTTGGAATGCAAATAATGTTTGACTGGCAAATTCTAGAAATTAATTTAAATGGAACCTCATTGAGTGAAACTGTCGGTCTTCAATGTAAATTAAACTATTTAATTTCAAAAAAAATATAAAATTTTAATTTAATTGTATGTCAGTATATTTACACGCACCTCAAGATGAAGCACTGACAGAACTTGAAGGAATTTCAATTGGGACAGGGGAGGACATAAGCGTTGCAATAAGAATAAAAGAATTTTTAAGCCTTAGTCGAGAAGAGCATCCATGTGAAGAGAAAATTGGCTACTCAAAATCAAAATGTGTCAACGAATGTTTCAACAATGCTCTACATCAACTAATTAAATGTAAATTGCCATTCATGACATCTCAAAATTCAACTGAACAAATGAGTAACAAGAAGACTGAGAAAATTGAGACGAAGGAGGAGGAGGATTGGTGTGACACGAGAGATATATATGATGAGGCATTCTCAATATTTTGGAAATCAAAATCAAATTTAACTTTATGGGCAAATTGTGGTCAACTTTGTCTAATTGAATGTCAAAAATTTGTCTACACTCCATACATTGAGAGTGTAGCCCCCTCCCGAAATAATATTGGCAAATTAAATGTTTATTTTCCAGAAATGTTTTATGCGACAGTGAGAGAAAAAGAATTTTATGATTTAATTGCTTTACTTTGTGACATTGGAGGAACTTTTGGTCTTCTTTTGGGCTGCTCCATTTTAACTCTTGTTGAATTGATTGAAAAATTAATTGATTTGACTATTTTCAGATTTCTCAAAATTATTCGAAAGAAATAAAATTTAAATGCTAAATGAAATAATTTTAAAAAATATTATTTTTATTGTTTTCAAGTCAATAAAAAATGGTACGTGACAAGGTCAAACAAAGGACTGACGTCATTTAAGTTTATCAATATCATTAAGGCCTTTAATCTTCATCTCTTAAATCCTTAGACAATAAATATTGCCAACCAGTGTGATCACTGTGGTTAGTAGATAACGGATTATTTTTATAATGACGACTATGAGACAAAATGATGACCTTCAAAATTCGTCAATAGTGTATCCACTGCAATTTTCATGGCATTCACAGTTGACCGACCCTTTGTCAATTTTCTAATAATTTGACTGTCGTTAAATAAAAATTGAAATTGACGATTTATTTTTCATAATTGTATTTGTTCTACTTTAATATTAACAAACTGATGTCAATTGAAAGAGAAAATGTTTCTAAATAAATTTACACCTTTAATGTGGAATCAATTCTTGATTGCCTTAATTCTGGCCATCAATTTTGGAGGTCAACAAATATATGCAGCTGCTACCGTCAACCCTGAAAATGGAAAAGGTCAAAATAGCCAGTCAAGTGACAAAGAGTGTGACAACAGTAAAGAAAATGACGGCGATCCAGATGATTGTGATGGTGGTGGTCACCATGAAAATGATGATGATGACACAGGAAAGTACGTTCTTACCAAATTCGACATTCTGATAACATTTGAATCCTTTTTTTAAAATTTTACAGGTTTTGGAAAATAATTGGAATAACTGTGGGAATAGTATTTGTTGCAATCATTTTGATTCTCATCTACATTTGTTGTCACATCAAAAGGAAGAAAAGTAATAGACAACAATTTATTTGTACACGTAAATTTATTTCCAAGAAAATTCTTGCGTTAATACAATTTTCTCCAAAATAATGAAAAATTTAATGAATTGTACAGGTCGAAGTCAAATGAAGACAACTGCTAGAAATAACCAAAATACAGTAATGAGTCAAACTGATGAATTACCTAGTGCACCACGACCGGAAGTGGCTGTCCCATTCCAAGAGATTGTGATAAACACAGACTCCAATCGAGTTATTTCACCATCATTCAATCCTGGTTTTATAACGTATGATGAGAAAATGATCCATGATGAACTTCCACCTCCGTATGACTTCTCAGGTAAATATTTTGTAGTTATAAAAAATGTTTATAAATAAAATTAATATCACAATTAAATTTTATCAGAAATTTCTGTCCACCCAACGGGGCAACCCAGAGAATTGGAAACTGTTGGAGAGGAAGTACAAAGAAATATGCAGACAACATAGCTATGAAAAATAAAGCTAATTTTACACACTAATAAAAGTACTGATCACTTTTGAAATAATGTACACATTTTATATAAAATAATGCCGTCCACTGTCTTATAATTAAAATGAAAAATAAATTGAGCATTGAGTTGAGATTGTGACCTCCAGTTTTTGGGAGTGAAAGCTTTTTTATTTCTAAAATGATTCCATATTTTTTATTATTTTTCATTTTGATTATTGAAAAATTGGAGAGATGTTCTGGATTATTTACTTTTTAGCAATAGATTCATAAATCTGAAATTCAAAATTAAATCAAAAAAATTTGGGTGCACTGAACCAAACTATTTTAATCCGTCAAAAGTGGCAACTTACCTTAAACGTCCAGTGACCCAAATCAGGTTTGTAGGAGACAAAAGTGGCTTGCATCCTTTGACATGACCTTCTGAGAGTTCTTTCGTAGTTGATACTCTCAATGTATTGGGGATTTGTAATGAAATGTGTTTTCTCTTTGTCCATTGGCCATACATAAAATAAAGTGACAGTTGCTGGCCGTTTCAGCCCTTGACCTGGAAGAACAAGCTTATCCTCATATTCATCTGGATACAAGTTAAACTCCTTCAGTTTGAAGTCAACTGAAAATTTATTAAAATGATTAAATTAACAATTAATTTTGTTTCGATTACATACTAAATTAAATTGACTCACTAATCTCATCCAGATTCAAACCCACAAGATCATTTATCCCATGAAAGGTAACATGACCAAAATCTTCATGACCAATTAAAAATTCTTCAATAAAGCAATGACCAGAGGAATCCATCATGGCGTCTAGACTTTGCAATGGAGGTCGACAATAATAAGACTTTTTAGTCAAATTAATTCTACAACTCCTCCCTTTTGGTCTCACTGACAAACAACATTTTTCTTTATTTTGAGACGAATATTTTCTCGTGTCATTTGTACTAGTCAAGTTTTGACAACAATCTCCAGTAGCATAATCATTCTCTCTAGCTGGTGGCATGACCTTTGTCATACTTGACCGCAATATTTGGCTTGTACTCTGTCCCGTGAGTTCAATGTCAGTTGATGATGATTCTGACGATTCATAATCAATAGACTTGTCTGATTCTTGAAATTTATTCAAACTATGTTCAACCAACTCGTTTTTTATGACATTCAAGTCTATTTGGTCTTGATGAGGTTGTGCTGTGCGTGGTTCCATCAAAATGTCCACTTGTGGATCATTTTGAAAAAGTGATTCATTTTCATAATTATTTCTGTAAATGGATTCCATCACTATTTGATTATTCTCTTCACTGTACCGTTTTAGATAGTCATCATAGTTGAGGGGTTGTAAAACTCTTTTTTTACAATCAGTGGACGGTTTAAATAAACCTTCTAATCGAAATGGCAAGTTTCCAATGGCTGTTACAGATCGTTGTGATTGTAATTTGAGAAAATCTTTTCGAAGTGATGGATTAAATGTTTCCTTGAGTAAATTTGATGGGCTCTTATTATTCTTTGAAAATACACGAGGAATTGTTGGATGATTTGAAGAGTCTAAAAATGTTAAGATTTTTGGCTGAAAAATATACTGATTAGATTGTCTTCTTCTTCTGGCCCATCCTTGTAGCCCAAAATATCCCAAATCTTCATCAACTGAATTATAATATTTTGAGCTTGAGCTTGAACTGCTAGTTTGATAATAATTGGCTGATGATGGTGATGAGGACTTGTCACGGATTTGATCAAATAAAAAAAATCCACAGTGACTCGTGGGTGTTATGCTCAGATCATTTTCCCAACAGTACCGACTGATGTAAGAGACCACCTCCAGCATCTTTTTTAAAAATATTATTATTAATTTTTTTTAAACACAATTGTTTTTATAAATTCTTCAATATGCCTTACATCTTTATCAGTATTGGGCTTACAGAGTTTCTTCCCAGAAGGGGATTTAAAATTTGAGATTTTAGCCCAAAAATCTTCAATTTTTGAAGGCGTGATAGTAAAGCCTATTAGTTTTTCATCACAAAATATTCCTTGTATAATTCTTGTCACGTGGTCCATGGTCTCGTCATTTTTATTTTCGTCATTTTGAACAGGATTTGTTACTGTGACTGGTGGTGATTTTGGTGACTCAGCAGTAGTGAGTGTTGGGACAGGGACAGTTCCAAAACAAAATGAATTTGAAATTCCAGCTGTCCCTTTTATTGCTCCTTGACATGTCAACGGGTTTGTCGTCCCAAGATTTGAAGTGGAATTAAAATTAAATGGCGTTGAAAATGTATTTGGAGTATTTCCAGTTACATTTGACGGTGACGGTGCAGTTGTTGAAGGTGCAAAGGAAAATGGCGGAAAAACTGATGGACTAGTAATTCCAGTAGGGGTGAAAATATTATTATTTGTAGTTCCATTTGAAGGAGAATTAATACCAAATGTGAAGGGTGCTACTGGAGATTGCTGGACAATTTGTGGAGTTGGAGGAGTTGAAAAATTAAAAGTTGGTGACGTCACTGTTGGGTTTATTGGTGTCCCAAATGGTCCTCCTCCAGTGACACCAAAACTGAAAGTTGGTGTGGTTGGTTGTTGTGGAATGTTAAATTGAAAAGCTGACTCTAATGAAGACGAAGCTGGTGCTGTAAATGCTGGAAATGAAGTTGGAGCTGGTGAGGAGAACATATTTAAAGTGATTGACAACTAAATTAGTTTAGTTCCAGCTAAATACTACAGATTTCATCCCATTTTGTACTTCTAACTCTTCAATTGACAAAAATTGACAAAAATGACAGAAATGTCCCACTCATAATCTTCAAGGCCATTTAGCATCATTATACATATAGCATCTTATGGTCAATATAATAAAAAGCCTTGATAATCTTGGGTCCATTTCAAAAGGTACTCAAATGTTTGATTTTGAAAACTAATTAAACAAATATTACTGATTCTAAGGTGACATGAATTATTTCAAAATTTTAACTTTTACGAGGTGGTCCACACCGGAGAAAATCCATTTAAATGCTTTTTTTGCCTACATGATTTGACATACAATAATCTTTTTAACCATGAGGAATATCTTACAGTGTTGTCAAAAATGGATAGACATTTTAACAAACAGTAAGACACAATGAAGCCATGTTCACGCATATCAATGAGCCGGAAGCCGAATGATTAAATTTAGAAGCTCCCATCTTTTTTGTTTCTTCCGACACCACAATCCATAGTGTCAACTTAAAATAAAAGTTTCCGTAAAAAAATACCCCTATCAATTTCACAGTCTAATGCTTTACAGTTCACATGAGTCGAGTCTCGACTACAAGAAAGGAAAAGAGACTTCCATTATATTGGTACACATAAAAATACAGACTAGGAGTAGGAGCACATTGGTCATGTGTGTCATTAAATTTGCAAAAAAATGGCACGTTGAAACAAAAGCTTAGTTTGTACTTACAAGGTATTTTAGATTTTTAGAAACATTAAATAAAAAGAGGAACAAAAGCTACTAAAATAAACAAATGTTACATGTAAAACATCTCCTAAATACCTTTTTTCTACATTTCCTCTCTCTCTCTAGCTGTACAGTTTATGGACGTGAAAAAACAAGGCACAAATAATTTGCCAAAATTTATTATATATTGATAAGATAAAACATTTTTCAATTCCATTTTCACATGTGGAACATGACAAGGAAACACGCTCAGTTTAATTTCCATTTTGTTTCATCAGGGCAGGGGCGAGACAAAAGTATCTGTACTTAATAATAACCTTGGATTGAATTTTTTTTTGCAAAATATAGAAAAAATAGAAACATGTCAAAATAAACTTTCATTAAAAATTTAAATTATTGATCATCTTCATTTTAAAAATTGGGAGTATCAAATTTTTAGTAGCAAATTCAACTCCCACAATTTAATTTTACTCCTTCAGTTCTTTTAACTTGAATGGAGTAAAGTGTTGTTATTGACAGGCTAGTGATATAAACATTTGGCCTTTTTCTTTCCATTTTATTTTTAATGATGACGTATCCCAGACATGGAGCAAAAAAAAATAATGGCAATCAGTCTCAACCACAAGTCCCAGTTGAGACTCTCCTGATTGTGTACAGCGTACAACTTACAGGAGTCAAGTAAACAGACAGATCAAGACTTGTGTAAACATGCCAAAAAAAATTTCTCTCTTGTTTTATCAAATTCACTAAAAATATAAATCAATAAATAGGAGCCCCCACTATGAGCCTTTCAACTCATAAATCATGAGTGCTATTGACACCAATCACCAAAATTATTTCTGTCTGTACATTTATTAAAATTAGTAGACAAAAGTAAGCCGCATATAAAATTCGGATAAAAAAATTTATTTGTTGAATATTTTATCGCACTACATCCCTCTAAAAACTCATTGTCACAAAAAAAAACCATAAACGACCTTAGACCTTTAGTGTAAATGTGAGTTACATGGGCTATTTGGACTGTTTTTTTTAAAATGTGGATGAACTGTGAGATGATAATAATAATCTGTGGTATAGTCAGTGACTCAGTTATCAAAAAAGTGATATGAGAGAGATATAGACTATGAGTCTGTACTAGAGATTTTTGTCTATACAAAAAAAATTTCTCGTCATAGATTATGTAATGTTCAACTCTTCATGAGACCCAAAAAATCTCTCTCTCTCTCTCTCTCTCTCTTCTAATATTTCCCTTGTCAATCGAAGCATGTTATTCAAACTCATGTATGTATGTACATTGTGAATGATTATTTATGATGATGTCTTGTACCTATTTAGTATTTACAATCTACTGTTTACAATTTCCTTCCATTTTCTATACCCCTCATTTCTATTTAAACAACAAATGACTCTCTCTCCCTTTTTTCTCTCTCTCTTAAGTGCAACTCTTGTACTCTTTTTTTTATTATTATATTACTCACTCAATTGCTCAAAGTACCTTCAACGTTGTCTGAATCATTCATCATTTTTTTCTGTGGTCGTTATAACACAAAATTTACAGATTATTCTCAACGGTGTTTTACGACGCCTTGAAAGACATTGAAAGTGTTGACTACTAAAGTAAAACTAAACAAAAAAGACTGTAAAAAAATAAAGAATATTTAATGGACTGAACAAGGAGTTAGTTCTAAAAGTTTGTCAAGTTTTTTTGACTTTTGTAGTAAGTAACATGTTTTAAATACAAGCGTCATTTCCCGTGCAATTAAATGGGACAGTTAAATGTGACTCTGATGAGTTAGTGTATTTTGTCCATTGTGCAGTTTTTGCCTGTGATAGACTAAGGAATCATCAAGATATTATTGAGGTAGTAAGACTTGATAATAATAATATAAAAAAAATATTATTCTTAAAGCTTCTTTAATAATTCAACTTGTCCTCATTCTTCCTATTGTGTACACAGCACAAAGTTAACTGAACATGGTGCATTTTTATTGCTGGATTAAGTGACAAAGCCAGAGCAAAAAAAAATTATTATAGTTCAACTTGAGCGAAATCCGAAACCTAACGAGACAAGGCAAGCTTAAGGAATAAAGAAAGACTGACACTGGGTTGTAGGATAAATTTCACAAGGGACAGACAACATGACAAGTCAAAAATTTAATGGACTGAGAAATTTACTATGATATATATTCTATTCACAACTCGTACATAATTAAACGAACACAGAATTTTATGCACAAGAGTTATACCAGAAGCTAAAATAACAGTGACAGACTTACAATTACCTACATTGATAGTGAGAAAACAAGAAGACGGCTGACGCCACACTTTTAATATTATTTTACATACAATTACATATACATTACCATGTTCAGTATCTGAAGAATCCTTTTTTTACACATTTTTTACTCTAATTTTTGTTTACATGTAAAGAAATCACTCTGGCTATTAAACCTATAAGCAATTTATTCCTAAAGCCGATTGTATTTTTTAAATGTATAAACTCCGAGACATTTCCAATATAACCGAAAAAATTCTACACATAATAAAATCGTGCTAAATGTAGTGTGAATATTTATATGTATTTATCCCTCTTCAATATGAATTGCAGATCATGTACATAGACAGACTGCAGTTTTAACATAAGACAGTGACAGCAGCAGGGGCAGAAAAATACTCAAGGCTGAATTAGTTGCGTGAGTGAGTGAGCATCTTGTCTTTTTTGACTCTTGACCAGTCACACATCAACCCAGTGAACGTCAACATGTCTAGTGGGAACGGTGGTCTAAATAATCGGAGCGAGTCATCTGACCCCAAGGAAAAAAAGGAAAGTGAAGTTCTCCTCAATAAAAATCATGAGGACAGCACAAGGCACAAGGTAAAAAAATGTGTATTTTTTTTGTTAATTAAAATTTTGACTGTTTTGTCTACCAATATAACTATGTTGTCATAATATTTTTGTATGGTGAGAGATTTCCACTTGGGTTTCTTGTGAAGGCTAAATTGTTTGTAAACATGAAAGACTGTCATCCTGTTTGGAGATACCGGCGCGGTATTCTTGGCATGAGGATTGTCACAAAAAAAGAGTCTTGTAGAAATCGATTTTTTAGTCAAAAGAGTTGATGGCAACTACAGTCTTGCATAACAATCAGAGAGAGTGCAGAGAAAAGGGGGAAGGAGAGTTAATTTAACTCTATTTTTGTGCTCCCTTTTTTTCACATTTAGAAACCAAAAATGATGACAGAGTCAAAGCGTTTCCGTTCATGTATCCTTCTCATGTCCATTCTAGTCATCATTCAAGTCATTCTACTCATTTGGTGAGTCAAGCCTGTTTTTTTTCTATAATCCAATGTCACGGGTCATTGTAACATGACCTACACATTTTTTTTTTAAATTTTCAGTGGGACATATATGGTATTCTCTGTGTGGAAGAGAGCTGAGTCTGTCTTGGAGGCAGCCGCAAATCGAGGTACTTTAAAGTCAATTAAATTGATAAATTGGATGAATAAAATTTATTTATGAATTTATGACTTGCTCTTTTATTATAGAGAATGTTGCAATTGAGAGATTTAAACTAGACGAATGTATTTGTACTCATGTACCCATGGCCCCTCCTGTCGCCAGAGAGTCTCGAAACAAAAGTCAACGAACAATGGCCGGGGTCGAATCAAGTTCAGGAGGTCAGAATTTAATTTTATTTGAATAGACAATTTAACAACTTATTTTTTTCAATGAGACAATAGGTCCTACATAATGACATTTAATTTTAACTTGATTTATCTTAAAAGCAAAAGGAATCAAAGTTGGAATCGAACCTCAAAGAATAATTATTGAAGAAGGGAAGCCAGGTAAAAAATATTTAAAACAATTTAAGTTGTCGTTTTCATTGACACGTGTTTTCATTTTTAACAGTCAATTTAAAATGTTATTACACTGGCATCAGTGGACTTGCAACTTCTATTAGATGGCATTTTAATGATCAGCAATCATTGGCTGAGCACATTATCTCGAGGGACATGCAACTATCTGTAAGACTAAAATTAAATATATTAAATATAAAATGTCACATGAATTAATTATTACAATTTTTGCAAGATTCCCAATGCAAAATTATCAGACTCAGGTCACTACACATGTACAGTTTCTGGAGAAGGCTCTATTGGAGAGTCTACATCAGAAATTATTGTCAGAGGTGCCGGTGGGTCATTTTCACCATTTTCAAAGTCAAATGAGGGTGAGGGACTTTTATTAAAGAAATTAAATGATAAACTGATAACTGTTTTTAACTCGTACTTTTTTGTAGTGGGTGACAAAGGTGTCATTGATAGCACAACAATAACAGAATTGAGGGGGCCAGTTGGTCCACCTGGAGAAAGAGGATTTCCTGGTGTCCCTGGAATACGGGGGAAAGATGGTGAATAAAAATAATCAGAAAAATGGAAACTTTTCCTCTGCTTGTATATGAATTTTTAATGATGAATTATAAAAAAAATAATTCAAAGGCATTCCTGGTCTACACGGAGTTCCTGGAGAACGAGGCCCCATAGGAATTAGTGGTCTAGATGGACTTCCGGGTACGTAATTTTTTAATAATTTAAGAACGTTTTGACCATGACAGTCTAACTTGTCCCATGTAGGTCCAACGGGAGACAAAGGAAGTCCTGGTAAAAATATAATAGTTCGTCATAGTCAGAATCAAGGCATCCCATTTTGTCCTTCAAACACAATCAAGATAATGGAAGGTTTTAGTCTACTTTCTTTCTCGGGACATCCACAAAATGAAATGGGATCTTGTCAAAGAAATTTTTCTCCATCTCCACTCGTAGATTGTACTGAAAATGATCAAAGTTGTTCTTTGGTCGAAAATTCATCCTCATTTTGGATCTCCATTCGAAATGCTTCTGACACGCTTGATGAAGTGAATGAATCATTAGTGTCAAGGTACATATAAATTTAATTTCTTCATTAAAATGTGTAAAAAATGAGGATTTTAAATTTTGTCATTTACATATGACAGATGCGCCATTTGTGAGACACCAGGCAATGTAATTACTTTACACAGTCAAACATCTCAACCTCCAGACTGTCCGAGGGGATGGGAAACCATGTGGAGAGGCTTCAGTTTTGCCCATGTAAATTAACTAACAAATATTAAAAATAATGAGAGAAAATAATGTCATTTTTTTCTATTTCTTTTTAGTTTCAAAATTTAGCCAGTACAGGAAGTTGCTTAGAATCTTTTGAGTCGTATCCAACGGTTGAATGTACTGGAGGAAAGCAGTCCAGTTGTAGTGTTCAGAGTAAAAAGAATTTTTTATCGGCTAAAAGTTCAGTGTACTGGCTAGCAGTCTCATCTATTCCTACACCAATAAATGACACGGCCATCATTCAAAATTTCTCTTCCATGGTCTCAAGATGTAGAGTTTGTTTAGATAGAAGATAAAATTCTGGTTTACATTTCTTGTGAAAAATTTATTTAAGTCAAATACAAATAAGGTAACTTTTTAGGCTACCGTCGTTCCAAAGAAGGAGAGGGTGCTATTTAATTCAAAAAGTCAATAATAATTGTCCCAACTATTTTAGTAAAATGATGTATATTTTAATATCACAAAACAAGTCTGTACATTTGTGTAAATACCAGTATTGAGAGTCAAGACATTTACAATGTAGGTTGCTGTGTGTCGAGCTTTTTATCTAATGTAAGTAATTACAGTGTGATTAATCTTTTTTAATAATGTAAGAAACTTTTTTTTAAATTCAATAATCAAATTTAACTTTGGTATGACCACACGTACTTGAAAACTTCTTTGGATAAAATGTTAAAGTAATGGAGAAAATAAAAAACATGCAAATTATAAATTATAAGGCTTACAATTATGAATTAGGTATAAAGAAAATTATGAATGAAAGTTTTATATAAAATTACCTACACAAGAACGTAAAAAATGGAAATAAAAAAGTACTTTCATTCGAGAAAATAGAAGAGAAAGTAAGGAGAAAGTAAATTAAAAAAAGCTGAGAAGTTAAAATTCAGATCAATAAATTCCCTTCCGAAGATTGCTATTAACAAATCGATTTCGTATAAATGCGTATGAAAAAGGTTAATAATGATTTTTTTTACATTTTTCTTCATAATTAGTAGAGATCACTGAGTACGTATGTAGCCTGGATTATTCAAAAGAACAGAAGTATACAAAAAGTTCATAACTTTCAAAGCCTTTGGTTCTCTTTTTCCGCCAACATATCACAAATATTTTTCTATAAAATTATGCTTAGCGCTATCTAAATCAAAATACATGCAAAAAAAACTTATTAGTCTATTCAGATCTGACGAGAACAAAGGTTAACATCAGTACACATGTTAAGTTATTCCCGATCATATTCCACAAAATCAATCAATCTAATGTCCCAAAAGTCTTCACGTATTCTATGGGGGAGGCCTTCAAATGTTGGATTTTCAATTCGATGACAATCAATGATAAACAAAAGGGATTCGTCTAAATCTCTTTTAGTACGAAGGCGATCTTGATCCTCTCCTATACTTGTTGCTTTGAATTTATTCAGCTGATCTGTAACTCTAGTTATGACCTGTTGCAACCGTATTTTCATTGTATCAAATGGGAAAGTATTCCACCAACATGCATATCTTTCATTTTTTTCGGGGTCTAAGATGTACACCAAAAAGTACTTGTCCTCTTCAGCAATAGGCAATTCTAGGAAATAAATAATACAACAAAATTCTGATAAAAAAATGAAAAAAACCACTAGAGTATACAAGATAATTTTGGAGCAGCCATCTTACCTTTAAATTTTGTTGACGAGTCTGACACGGACGGTAATAGTAAACACTGCAAGAAAAAAAAAGAAACTTACAAGTGTTTTTTTGTATTACAGTGTTTTTTGTAGTTGAATTTACATAAATATAAACAATTCGGACACACTTACCTGGTATAATTCACTGTGCTTCATGTTTTCTTCGTAGGCAGCCATTACTTCGTCGACACCTTCCATATTTAAATAGTATTAAATACATCATGAATTCATGATACATACTTATAAATAACATTTCAATTACATAAAGTTATATGACATTTTAAATATAACCAGTTCATTATAAACTGATAAATTAGACTTACATGATAGAGAACCAGTACGTACAAGCGGAAATTGTCGACGGAAGCAAATCCAATTGACTTCATTGATTCCAGACATCGAGGTTGTAAAAGGTTCTGTTTCAGCATTCCATTTTTCTAGCTCTTGGAAATCATCTTTGTTTAATGTCCAATAAACCTATGATAAAAATAAAACTCTTCAATCATTAACAACAGTATTTTTTTGATATAGAGATTTTCTCAAATTTTTAATATAGAGAAAATGAATTAAACTATTTAAAGAAAAAGCAAAAAAGAAAAAACTTACACTAATTGGAAATTTTCCTTTCTGTATAAAAAATATTTGGTAGACATATCCACGAATATAAATTCTCTGTTCTTCTCGTCGAGCTATGGGAAAATTTTCACCTGGCTTGAGGGTTGTCTGTGAAGGGTGTTTCTCTTTTAACTTGATGACCTCCTCAGTATAGAATTGTCGAAATCTTTCATCATTTGCAATGGGTAATGGAATATTTCCCCCCACCATCCACTCAATATCTTGACGAGTGAATATTTTTTTAGCATCGAAATTTGCAATACGACGCAATATTTTTAAGGGTATTTTTAAGGGTAAGAGACGTACATAGCTATCAAAAATATCCTTGTTAACGTACATCTAAAATATAGGAAAAGAATCCATTTTGAACATTTCTAATTGCACAATAAATCTATATGAAATATTAGTTGTTAAATTTATATTTAACACCAACGCTACCAAGTTTTCAAAATAAATAACTAGCTTACTCGTGTGTAGCAGGAGGAAATTAGATGAAATTCTAGAAACGATTGCACTTCATCACGTTTAAGATTGGTCAAAACAATGGCTGTTCCCGGTAAAAGCTTTTTCTGTTCATGCCACGTCAAGTTGCTAATTATTAACTTGATGCTGAAAATTTCAAAATAAACCTCGAGTGATTTATAGGTAAGGTATAAACATACGAATTGTACAAAATACAAAAACAATGTATCGATTTAAATATTTAAAATAATATATTTAACCTAATTGGCTTTTTGACGTCGCTATCAACTAGTTGTATCCATCGATAGCAAATGTACTGAAGCTTTTCTCTGGGCAAAATGACAGAACTGTTGGTAAGTTCTTCATCAGGTTGTCTATAAATCTCTACTCGTGATATACGGCCAACATAAGAAACCACTCCACAGATATTTATACAATGACTATCTTCAGGAAAAAAAAATTCTCCACTTTCTCTATAAAAACAAATATAAAACACAGCATTCATAAATTAAGATTTGCATCAGCAGCATAAGTAGATTAAGATTTATATTTTTAAAAACCCCATAAATGAACTCTACTTACTCTCGTTGAAGGTGTGAAGGTTGCCAAAGAACTTTAGAAGGTAATATATCATTAAAAATGACTTTAGGTTTTCCTTGTGCAAGACGATAAATACGCCGTGTTTCATAATTTCCAATTTTCAATTCTCCTTTTAGAAACTTTTCAGGATTTAGGAAATTGGCTTCGCATTCATAATCAGATTTCTTCATTGATCCACCAATCAAGACAAGACGATCTCCAATCTCAACCTGGTTGTACAAGTATTCAATCTGAAATAACAATTATATAATCATTGAATTAAACACATGGCACATTGTCACGCATTAATATTCTTGATGCATGATAGCAACTAAATTACATTGTCATTGAACGTTGTGAGTAAGCAAAACCCCGTCTCATCTCCGACCAGGAGTTTCCCCATCAAGATAATTTCATTTCCTTTTAAGATCACTTCCACAGCCTTCTCTACAATAAATTCAATTCAATGCCACACATTTTTTATTTGAAAATCTGTTTATGTATGTTGTACTATCAACTTTTTTTCCAAGTACACTTACTTTCAAGAACTTGAACTGTTAGGGGCTGTGAAATCTGGAGAGACATAATAAAACTACCATGAACACTGTCAATTTGTGGCATAAAAAATATTTAAACTATGTAAGTAAGTACGACTTATATTACTGACTTTGAAATGTGTTACATTTCCTCTGTCGTTCAGTTCAGCCAGCTTCATTACTGGTGACCGGTTATGTTCCCATTCTGTACGAAAAATACTTTTTGAATTACAACAATTCAAATGAGCTTTTATACTTCATGGACATAAAAAGTTACATACCAAAGAATCCATCCCTGTTCCACTGAAGACCTCTCACAGTTATTTCGTCTGCAGGCAATGTCTTAATAGCTGCGACAACATAATAACACATTCCATGTACATGATTGACTCATATAATTATATTTTGGCAAAATGTTTAAGTTCATTTACTCAGGTCAGCCTTTGCTCCAATAAATCTAATAGGTATGGTATTGGTCCATCCAAGAAGGTCGACATGAGTAGCTTCATTCCGTCCAAATAACTAAATCACAATCATAAAATTCAACAATCCAATCGTTATAAAAGAAATTCTATATTTAGTAGCTTTAAAAACCTTTTTTCTTGTATTTGGCTCATCATCCGAGCAAGGCACAATCGTTCCTGTCCAGTTTAATCTGAAACGTCGGAAGTCATAATGAAATTGATACAATCAAAGAAAAGAAGAAACGTCAACAAGTGCAAATACTTACCCCATGCTTATCGAATAAACGAAGCAAAGTACTTCAGATGACAGACAAAAAATTACGATATTTATGGACAGTACACTATCCCTGGGGACAAGGAACAAGGTATATGCTTCAGCAGGTGAGATTCTCGTCAACAATATTTATTGATAATAAATTATTGTAAACATTTTTGACTCAAAAAAATAATAAAAATCGTGGAAAAAATCGAGGGAACCTCTTAAATGTTTCGTGCAAGGGTACAAGGACAACTGAATCAGCGAATTTGTGCATATATGAGATTTTTTATCAATCTTCTCTTCATCTTCAGCCAGAAATAAAACAATACAGTGAGACAATACATATTTAACCAAGTATAAATAGTGTGGAAGTTTATTACTAACAACATCCGTATCAATCTGAATTGTCAATTATATAACCATTTATGAAAAGACATAGTCGTAGATTTCTTTATAATTACTCACAAACTTTACTTCTAACCCTTCCTTTATAAAATCGGGTAGATCATCAAAATCTTTCTTATTCTCGGATGGTAATACAACACTAGTGACATTTGCTCTCTTTGCAGCCCGAATCTTCTCTTTGATTCCACCGACGGGAAGAATCTTTCCGGCTATAAAAAAAATACAAAATAAAATAAAGAAATGAATTTCAATAAAACAATGACAAAAAAAAGAAGTAAAAATGTTTACTGAGAGAAACTTCTCCTGTCATGGCAGTATTATTTCTGACTGGTTTCCCGGTGGCAATAGATATGAGAGCAGTTATAATAGTACAGCCAGCACTGGGTCCATCCTTTGGCGTGGCACCCTCCGGGACGTGTAAATGAATCTGAGACTTGAGTAGGAACTGATTTGACTCATCCACTTGAGATAAAAAGCTTTTGGCAAATGTATAGGCAATTTGAGCCGACTCCTTCATGACGTCACCCAATTGTCCAGTCAATTCTAAAGAGCCATCAGCTTCCTTCTTGTCATCCCTGGGTCGTCGGAGACTTGTCTCAATAAATAATGTTGAGCCTCCCATTGAAGTCCACGCCAGACCCATGACTACACCCGGAGGAGTAATCTCATAAAGCCGATCTTGTGTGAAAACTTTTTTCCCTACAAATTCTTCTATATTGTCCGCAGTGACTTCAATAGCTGGAATCGTCTCACCGTCTTCTTGTACAATCTTAAAGGCTGCCTTTCTCAAAACCTAAAAAACATAAAACATCAAATTTATAGTTTTAAATACACTACAATTCTTTTTTAGTTTTTTAATAAGAAAAAAATATGATATTTTAAATTTAAATATCCCATACCTTTTCAATATGCTTCTGTAAATTACGGACACCCGATTCTCGACAATAAGAATGAATAAGAGAGGTTAGTGCCGTATCATCAAGATTAACACTGTATTTCTCTAAACCACTGCTCTTTATTAATTGAGGAATAAGATATTTTTGAGCGATGGCTAATTTTTCCTCAAGAACATAACCCGAAACGTCAATCATTTCCATTCGATCTTTTAATGGTTCCGGTATTGTGTCTGTCACATTAGCTGTACAAATGAAAAGCACCTTTGACAAGTCCACAGGAATGTCCAAATAATGGTCCAAGAAATTAGCATTTTGTTCAGGATCCAGGAGTTCTAGTAAAGCTGATGTAGGGTCGCCCATATAACTATTTCTGTTTTATTGACAATGAATAACAAATCAGGTTAGACAGGAAATTAATAAATTTAAATTAAATTATTTAAGATTAAAACAATTGTCAATGAAAATTAGACGAAAAAAACAGTACGAATGCTATGAATCAGTTCAACATCTCAAAATTACCTTCCCATCTTGTCTACTTCGTCGATAAGCACTAAAGGATTTTCTGTCTTTGTCTTTTTCAGGCATTGAATCATCTTACCAGGCATGGCTCCAATGTACGTTCTCCTATGACCTTTTATTTCTGCCACATCCGACATTCCACCCACACTAAATCTAAAATACTATTTTAAAAGAAGCGAGACATTAATAAATATTTCATACAACAATAATAATTAAAGTAAAATATGATGTTAAATGTGAATAATGAATTACTTCTCTATTCAAAGCTTTGGCGATTGATTTGGCAATACTCGTTTTACCAACCCCTGGAGGTCCATAAAAGCACAAAATTTTGCCCTGTGTTGAACCTCGTAATTTACTGACCGCAATGAATTCTACAAAATCGAGAAAAAATCAAAATTTACTGTAAGGCCAGTAATGTAAAAAATGTACAACTATTTAATCAATATTAAATACTTACCAAGAATTCGTTTTTTCACATCATCCATTCCATAATGATCTGCTGAAAGAATTTCTCTTGCACGTTGAATGTCTAGTGTTTCCTCACTGAATAAACCCCACGGAAGAATAGTTAACCAATCCACATAATTTCTTGTGACGCTGTAAGGATGATGTACAAAGTGAAAAAAAACAACAGATAAATTAGAATTAGTCATAAAATTAATGTCAAAAAAAAAATTAAATAAGGGTTAAAGCTTGAACTAACTTAAATTCAGAAGCATGACTATCTAGCGATCTTAATTTGCCAATTTCTTCTTCAATCACTTCTTGAACGTGTGCAGGAACAACTTTGTTCTATTTCAATCAAATAAAATAAAACAGTTAATTATCCATGTCATGCCATATACTCTATTATTGCTGTGATCCAAACCTTGATTCGAAGTCTAAACTTTTCCTCAATAGCCTCTTTATCATCTTTCTCAATTCCAAGTTCACGTTTAATAGCTTTAAGTTGTTCATATAACATGTATTTTCTATGCTGCTGCTTCACCTTCTCTTCAACCTCACGACCAATTTTCTGTTGAAGTCTATTCAATTCCAATTCTTTTTTCAACATTCCCAATGTCACCATCAAGCGTTTAGTGATCTATAGTTAAAATTTCCATCAGATTAAACAGTACAGGTAAAAGAAAAAATTTATTTTATTTTACATACGTTCATTTCTTCCAAAACAGTTTGGAATTCATGATTGTCCGAACCCGTGATAGCAGCACCCAAGTCACAGAGGTAGACAGGATCCTCAACAACTCTCTCCCCATGAATGATGACAGATTGTACAGACTCTCGATACAAGGGATTTAATTGAATAATATCTCGAATGGTACCTATCAAATACAATTAATTCTGAAGTCATATAAACATCAAAATATCCACATATAAAATAAATGTGTAAAATTAATAAAATACTTACGAACAATTTCTTGAACTAAGGCCTACAAAATCACACAAATCATAGTCACTTTATATTTAATCATATTTAACAAAAGGGGATCAAAATGCTGGCATGCATTCATTAACAATTACCTTAACTTCTGTAGACATGACGAACGGTGCATGTTTAATATTTTCTGTTTCAACCATTAAAACTGGAATTGGTTTGAATGTTGGTGGAGTTTCACCCACAGTAGACGTAGGTGGTTCAGTCTTGGAGCCAGCCTCTTCAGAAGTAGTTGTAGATTCCACAGGTATTTCTTCAGAGGTACTCTTGATAATTTCCGGTTCCGGTTGTGCCTGCGTTGCTGTAGCAGTAGTCGTTGTAGCAGTAGCAGTAGTTGTAGTTATGGTGTCTATACTATGAGTTTCAGTTTCGTTTGTCACAAGTTCTTCTTCCTCAATCCTTGATGCTCTACCAGGATGAGCTCGTTTTCTTCTTCTACTTCGCCCCTTTTCTTCTTCAGCATGTTGAACATTACTTTGAGCAGCAGCGAGAGCATCCTCAATGACAACTTGACCCAATAAACGAATCCTCCGATGTGCCATGACAATCATTCTTAATTTATCACCCAAATCTTGTAGTTCAACGATTTGACAAAAAGTACCAATATTATGAAGTTCTTGTAGTGATGCAACAACTTCCTTGTCACAGCTAAAGATACAGAAAAAAGAATGATTTCAATAATTGTTAGTTCGTCATCAATGATGACTCATCACTTTAAAAATATTAAATGTAAGAACTTACCTTTCATCTCTTTTGAGGAAAACTCCAACATAAGGCTGACCAATTCTAACTTTATTTCGAATAAGATCTACTAAATTTGCATCACTCAACTCAATAATTTTGATAAAACGAGGAAATACAGGATTTCTGTTGACAGCAACTATATAAAAGGACATAAAGAAACAATTGATTATTACACATTACTTCTCCCTTACTTGGTACATTTGATAGATTTTTTATACTTGAATATTTCAAGTTAAAATCACTTACTGACAGGAACTTGAGGCCATTCTTCAGGGACTGTAATAGTTGCTGGCAGTAAAGTTGTTGAAGGTGGAGGAGTGAATTTTGGTTCAGTTTGTGGTTCAACTTCAGCTTCTTCAGCTTTGACCTTAGGGCCATCACCCTCGTCGTTCTTACTGGAAAAAAGTCTAGTAAGGGCATTATTTTGATATTGAACCAAATATTTAGGATGAGTTTTGAGAGTCGTCGAGAGAAAACTGAAACATCGTCTATTCAACTCAACAAATCTACCCTGATGATATACACTTTGACCCAGGTTATACAAACGTTGAACCCGTAGTGATCGTGACAACATTGTGTCAATCCTCCCTCTCTAATACACCAAATAATTAAATACAAAAAAGTATTTACAAGAAAATTATTTCGACACTACATGCACGACTCTCTCACTACAAAAAATACAAGTTTTACTATTGTTGCAATCACAAAGATGAGCAACCACGAATTAAGGTGTCAATCAAAGAAGCTGCTGATGAATTATTCTAGTGTGTTCAATATTTTGAACATTTAATTAAACAACTTGTTCTGATCTGAATTCTGAATAATCTGAATTGCCGGATGAAAAAATTTATTTTTTTAATTTTCTCCTGTTGCCGCGACTTTCTTGATGTCATTGCATCATGAAAAACGATTTCAACCTATACAAGTACTTTAAGCAAGGTAATTATATATTTCCAACAAACGATTGAGCAAGGCAAGAACTAGCTTTTGTATGTAAAACAATTCATTTAAGATAGGACAATAAGTGATTGTAATGGAAATAAATGTGATTTGGAAAAACAGTCATTTACATGATAACACTTTTTGTGTAAATACAATTTTATTGACATATTTCGTCGAAGTAGAAGAATAGGGATATAACATCACGATTAAATATCATTCATATACATCTTTTAACTTACAAACTAACCATAATAATCATACGGTAATGTGATGATTACCATGAAAAATGTAAAGCGTTTATGCATTCTAACATATGTATGTACTTAAGTAAGGTGTTGAACACGTTTATAATTATTGTACTAAACCATTATATTTCTAAGTTTTACTACAGCTGTATAATTTATATATGTATTATAGAGTCTTCTCCTCTTTGTATAGCATATCTTGAAGTATGTAATCCTTTCTAAGAAAGGCTTTCTTTGTACAAAAGTATATTGTAAAATATGTTTTATATTTTATATTTATAAGTACACATTTGTGTAGAACTTGGACTACAATAGTTAATAAATTGGCAATATTTGAAAATAACCTGAGTTAAAATCGTGTGCGGTACATGATTATACACAAGAAACTAATAACGAGTAGATAATTAAAGTATAATTGAACGACAAAAATAAAAATAACGTAAGAAGAAAAAAAGAAGAGAATTTGAATTCTCATATCTTGAGGGCACTTGAGCAAAACAAGTCTTATCTCTCATGATTTTGTGGTGGTGATGATGGCTAATATCTTTGTCAATGAGACCAAGTTCCAATTAATTAATTGTCAGGATAAGTTCCGTCGAATGTAGAAAACACAAGTCATCGTGATGGCCATGAAGGCAATGCATGCTGTCACCTATAATATTCAAATAAGTCCCAATTACTTACATGTGCACACATTAGTATAATGCAAATCAGTCCCTTCGAGTATATTATAGTAAAATCAAACCTGATAGACAACAGAGAGAGAAGTGGTGAGAACAACTTGCTATAAGAAATATTAAAAAAAGACAAGATATATAAGTAAACGAAGTGTACAAAATAGGGTATGTAAATGTCAACATTCCACACTATTTAAGTACAGATAGTGTTCACCTTGAAATTATTCGAACACACATGAAAACAAAATGCATTGGAGAAGTTGAGATTAAATACAAGTGAACTTACCCATCCACCATTATCCCTGACCCATGCTGCGACACGTGAAGCCACAAAGCTTAGGGACCAACGGAAGATAGTATGAAAAGTTTTACGATAGCCCTGTCGAAGGGCTTCAATCCCCACATCAGCACAGAAAAAGAACAGTACAAGGATCCTCTCCCTTGTAATTCCGTCACCCTAATGTCAAAGTACACATTAGATAATCCGTGTTTAAATTGAGTTTAAACGTAAACAAAGAGGACTTAAATATGTATTGGACCTCTTTGAATGTAATGTAATAGGCTTATAGATTAAATACCTGAAATAATTCCTGGAGCAACTCGATAAAATTATTCATGTTCAATGACTCCAGATTAACTTCTGAAGCCCGATTTCGGACAAAATCACGCTCCCGAGATGTTGCAAATGCATCGGATAATTGTCTCAATTCACGTCCTGCACGAGTCCAGTCCAACCTTTTGACATAGGATATATATAACTTGACATTAGTAAAAATGCCCCATATATTAAAAATCATGATTTATAATGAGCTTTACTTTACATCATACAAATTGTATGTAAGTACTTTATGAAATAGTAAATAAAATACATAGAAATAACTTACGGTACGAGTTGAGGGTCACATCGGTCCTTACGGGTAACACAATTAGGGGGCTCAAAACCATGTCGTTGTATTTGTTGGAGCATAAAGTCCGCAAATAAATGTTGACCTTCCTGAGACTCTTCTGTATTGTCCTCGAAGGATGATGTCAATTGAGGAGGTGGTGAGAGTACGGGCAGTAATTCGTCGTTTTCCTCGTCATGACATTGTCCTCCAACGGCCCCTTTACTTTTTTCGTCCTTTACCGGATGTCCATCTGACCCTTTGTTAGGTTTCTTGTCGTCACCTCCTCCTGCCGCTCCTTCGTCGTAAGAACGAGCCATGTCTACTCATACCGTTGGAAAATATTTTCTGGTCTTTGACGGACACCTTTTTTGTTGACACCTTCACTTGACGAGTCTCAATCGCTCTCTGACAAATAAACTGAATCCCTCCAGTCGAAAATAAACATTCAACGGGACATCCTTGATTCATTCATTCAGTCAAAGGCGCTAGTCAAAATTCAAATAAGAAAAAAAAATTTCAAGAAAATTTTTACTTTGAGAAATTTTGATTTATTCTTTTTACTATTAATTGAGAATGATAGAGTCTAACTATTTTGCACTGTGATACTCCATCCTGTTCTACTAGTACTATTAGTGTAGATTCTCAAGTTTTATCAAGTTTTGTTATTTCCGGCACAAAAAGAAGACAAAATGGTTCAGGAAGAGACAGGTAATAAGCTGGATTTTAGTTTGTGACAGTTTTGTCGTAAATAATTTAACTATATACTAACTTGTTTTTAATTGTATTAGAAACGGCAGAAAAAAATCCACGTCCTCCAAATTGGGTCTTGTGGTCAGCGGCCAGTTATGCCATCGTCATGCTAGTCATCGGTCTTCCTCTTTGGTGGAAAACTACGGCAGTTCAAAGAGCTTTTCTACCCTACGATCAAATGTTAAATTGTGTAGATTCCCTCAATAATCAATTAAAAATTGGTATCAGTATCAACTTTTATGGATTCTCATTGCCACAGGAAACTAATTTTCTGGACAATTTTGGAAAGGGGTCTGGCGGTAAGTACATTAGATGATTACATTTATGTCTTTGTATTATATCTTTGAAGTATTGTGCAACAGCTCAACATTTTATTTACTACAGGGTACAAGATCTCTTATTCTTTTCGATCAACAACTGCATCCGATATAGACTCAATTTACAAATCAACGGATATTTATGAAATTGACTCCAAGATTTGTGAGCAAGACAAAAATAGTGAGACTTTCAATGTTTACTACGTGAGTACATTCAAATCTCAAATAATTGTTACATTGCAAGTGCAGTCATTCAAAATTTGTGTCCATGATTTTACAAACAGGTGGGACGGGCGGATTTCCTCAAAGAGTATGGCCATAGGGTTATTTTGGGAAATTGTCGAAGTGCTTATTACGTTTCAAATTCCTCCAAGATGATTCCAGCTTTAATATTAAAGTTGCTTCAAAAACTTGTACCTTCGGATAATGGTGCAACTGCCATAGCGTCGACTGGTAGTAATAAAGAAGCTCCATCCTCTCCTCCAGAAGAAAAATTACAACTACCCTTATCATTAGGATATGATATTCTTCTAAGTTTGGTAATACCAGAACCAGAGATTCAAGATTACAACTGGGACATTGACATGGCCCATAAAAGTAAGAAAAAAAATTTTCCTTCTGATAAATATACTTCCTAGTCAATTTAATTAATTAATGTTTTTTTTAATTTAAATTGTTCCATGTAGAATACATCAATCCCATACTGAAAACATTATCTAATTTCTCTGACATTAGTGTCAGTTCCCAGTACATTTACTACATGAAATTAAATTTTGCTCCCAAGTTCAACAAAGATAGAAATGCTTATGAAGTGCCCTATGATCAACTTCCACTCGTCATAAATCCTGTCGAGAAATGTGTCGGTACGTCTTCTATCGAATATTTTCTTTTTTAAAGCCCTCATATTTTAAAATTAAAATATTTTTGTTTTTTTAATGTAGCTTCGTTTGTGTCTCAAAATTCGGCATTGAATTTCTTAGTGTATACTGCTCCTTGTGAAGAATATCCACTTTATATTCTTGACTCTGACGGTTCACCTTTACCAAGTAATTCTTTTCTGGTTCCTCAATGGGGTGGTAAGTTATATGTACATGTACTAAAAATTCAACTAGGTACAAATATCATAGTTTCACAACAAGTTCACTAGAATATTTTATGTTGTTTAATTTCAGGTATTCAAGTGTATAACACACCCTGCAAAAATTCTCCTGCTTCAGCATCTGTCTCTAATGACACAGAACAGGGAATTTCAACAAATAAAATTCACAACGTGTCCGTTGAACAAGTTGTTTCTGTGATTGTGTCACAGTTTAGGGATTTAATTGGAATTCCTTCTGACGTAAGTTCATTTTCATTATACAATTATTATGATATTTATCAAATCAGTGTTTCAAAGCTATATTACACATTTCATGTTTCATTAGAAGGATAAATCTGTAGAGATTTTACAACTTAGAAGGTCCGTCTTAAGAGATTGGGAAGTGGACGTTATCACAAGGAAAAGATTACATGATCTCTTGTACACAACAGCAAATACCCTTCAGGTATGAACTCACACAAACAGAATAAAATAGGATTATGACTTTTTATGCTCTTTCTGCATCGATTGTCATTTTGTAATCATCACGCAAAAATTATTTGTAGTCATTGGGTCAACTACTCGACCAAATAACAAACATAATGGTGACAGAAGAAGTTGGGCTAGAAGTCGTTCACAGTGTTGAGTCACTCTTTTCTGCCGTCAAATCAGCCACAAATGGAAAGTTAGCTGAAGCTCAAAAATATGCTACATCTGCTTACAAAGCCTCTGAAATTGCCTTTCATCATCCAACGTAAGAATTTTGACATTCCATTTTACAGATGAGATAAATATATTATATTTATGTTTTTGTAAAAAAAAGTTGACTAATCTTTAATTTTTTCATTTTTTTTTCTTTTTAGGAACTTGGCTCAATTATATTTTCCAGATGATCAGAAGTACGCCATTTACATTCCTCTTTTCCTTCCCATAGGAATTCCTGTACTAGTCTCCCTTCAAACAATTTTCTTTAGCTGTCTTCGTATCTATAAGGAAAAAGTGAAGGTAAAAGCGGACTGAAAGCCAAAATTATTGTTATTTATAGTCAGTTAATTTTCTAATTGAAGGTTTATAAGTTTACATGGCAAGTTGTGTGCGTGTGATGAGTGTGTATGTTTAAATTTATGTTCAATTGTACTGTGTACAGTCTTTTAGGATATGTAAATTTACGTATTACGGGTATAATTTATTATTCCCTCATTCATGGTTCATTCAAGTAAAACTATTAAATTTTTGTTGTCGTATTTATTGTAGTACCATTGCATTTTCCGTCATTCTACTTAAATAATAAAATTACGTATACTATTTTACTATATTATTGACTCTTAAATATGTATTTACAATGCAATATGAAAAATCTGTCATGAAAGTAAATAAATCGTTTTCTATTACATGAGACTATAAATATGCACATTTCTGGTTTGTCAGACTGGGTTAAAAAAATCGTATACATAAATATAAAATGTTTCAAACGAAATCATGTGCTTGCTTTGTTAACATGTTATATGAATGTGACAAAATAGTTGACAATGGCAAGTCTATTGTTAAGATTGACCATGGTTTCAATGTCAGACTGTACAAAACGCATCATCATCCTAATTTTTTACTATTTATGAACTACGAGTCATTCAACAACAGATTATATAGCAAATATTTTAAACATGTACTTGACAATTTGTAAAAATATTTCCATTTGTTGTAGTGGTGGACTGTCAACACTAGACGGGCGTGTGAATTTGATTAATAATTTATTCACCACACATCTGTGTGGTTCCCTAGTTTCCTTTAATTATTTTAATTAGTTTCCTCAAATCAAAAATATAATCTTTCGTTTGTGGTGTACATTTATCCGATAATGCATAACACTTTGAACTTCCTCATTTAATAAAAGTTTGTCTTTTGACTGGAAAGGAAGGAAATCAAACAGATCTTGTTTAAATTGAAGTTGTGTCATAATTTTAATTGAAATTAACATCCCTTTATTGTGTGGCCTTCTCAATTGAGTTTGGACAAGCGACTAAGGCTGTACTGTAATCCCTAATTAAAACTGATTATGCCTGTCAGCACTTTGACTGTCGGCATGAGTGTGAGCACTTTGATTGGTATAGCTCAATTCATTGTGTTGTTGGTGCTGTCCCATCATCTGTCCAAATTTTCGGATGCCTATCAAAAATTCAGCAGTGCTCATGCAAGGGACTCTTCAGGTAAAAATTTAATTTGTAATCATTGTAATGTGTCTAATCTACTTACAATGATTGTGAATTACAAAATTTCTCAATAAAACTGAAAACAGAAACTGAAAACCGAAGACCACTGAACGAATGGTCAGTCACAGAATTCTCTATCCCTGGTCTAGTACAGGGTAGGGCCAAACCAGGTCAATTAATTTTTCAAGATGAATTCAACTCATTCAGTTTGGACGTGTGGAATCATGAGATTACAGCGTCTGGGGGTGGAGTAAGAAAAAATAATTAAAAAATTTTAATATGAAAAGTTTATTACTTTGACAATAATTTGACTTAATTTTTAACTGGTAGAATTGGGAGTTTCAACTTTATGATAATAATCGTTCAAATAGTTATGTCAAATATGGTCAACTCTACATAAAGCCAACATTGACAACAGATAAGTATGGAGAAAATTTCTTGACTAGTGGTCACCTAGAATTGGGTGGAGGTGCTCCAGCTGATACGTAAACTGAAAACTAATGTCAATTTAAATTAAATATGAGCTCTCAATCATAGTAAACAGAATAATTAAACTTTGCATACTAAATGTAGTTGTACAAATCCATCTTTTTCTGGATGTGACCGTCGGGGTACTCCAACAAATTTAATTAATCCAGTCATCTCAGCCAGAATTCGTACCATAAATTCTTTTGCATTTAAATATGGAACAGTTCACGTACGAGCTAAATTGCCCATGGGAGACTGGCTATGGCCTGGTTAGTTTTTTTCGAATTATGTAATACGTGATTTAATTTTACAAATCATAAAAACTATTAAAATAATGTCTTGTCTTTGCAGCAATTTGGCTTATGCCAAAAAATAATGTGGTAAGAATATTTTGTCAGTGTAAAAAATAATATTAATTTCAAAAATTTTCAGATTAATTTTCATTTAATTTTAATTTCAGTACTCCAGTTGGCCGTCCAGTGGTGAGATTGATATTATGGAAGGAAAAGGCAATGAAAAATTATTTGATGAAAACAATCGAAATGTTGGAATCGAAAGAGTTGGGTCAACTCTCCATTATGGTCCTTATTTTCCACTTAATGGATGGGATAAAGCTCATTGGGTAACACAATCCAAATCTGGCAATGGATTCAATCAAGACTTTCACATTTACGGACTTGAGTGGACACCAGGTTGAGTTTTAATATGAACTTTAATTATCCAAAATTTTATGTTAATTTTTTTGGTATTGTAGAGCACATTAGATTTCTTCTCGACGGAGTTGAGACGGGAAAAGTGAGTCCTCCCGAAGGATTTTGGAAGCTAGGACAATTTCCATCTAATATTGACAATCCATGGTTAAAATTTAAATTAACATCTAAAATTCTAAATGACTCATTTAATCCATTCTCATTTTCTCATTTTTAGGAAATATGCCGAAAACTACAAAATTGCCCCTTTTGATCAACAATTTTATCTCATCATCAATTTAGCAGTGGGTGGAACAAATGGTTATTTTTCGGATACTCATACTGGACCCACAAAAAAACCATGGTTAAATAGTTCGCCACAGGTAAAAGCCAATTAAGTTACATGAATTTGCACAATAATTAAATGAGTAATTAATGGGAAATTACTAAAATAAGCATTAAATTTTTAGGCCTTTTTAGACTTTTGGAATAAAAAATCAGAATGGTACCCCACATGGAAGGGTGAAGAGAGTGCATTACAAGTAGACTACGTTCGTGTTTGGGCCTTGTAGAAAGTAATACTTTTTATTTATTTAATTGCTACTAGTACGCCTATGCTGCACTATAGCCACCATCCAAAAATAATTGTTCTCCATGAACCATTTGAGCCAAGTCACTTAAAAGGAAGAGAATTGTATTGATGACTTCATCCATCTCACAAATTCTTCCCAATGGAGTCCGATTCACAACATTTTTCAAGACGTTGGTCCCTGTCTGTGCTTCTAGTAATTCTTTGGCCAAGTCGGTCATGATGATGATTGGATTTACAGAATTCACTCTTATGTTATGTTTTCCCAACTCCACTGCCATGGACTTTGTCAACATGTCTAAATGCAAAAATATATTTTATCATCCATTTTATAAAGTAAATTAAGTGAATTAAATCATTTTTACTTACCTACTGCTGCCTTACTCAAATTGTATGAAACACTTGTACGAGTACCAAATCGAGAAGCCTGTAATAATTTGTACAAAATAAATGTGAAAAAATTTACACATCAAAACATGAGATTCATTTTTCATACCAGGGAAGAAATATTCACGATACTGCCTCCCTTGTTACACTCAATCAATTTCATGGCGATGACTTGGGACACATTGATAATTGCCTTAACGTTGATATTCATCGTTCTGAAAAAAAATGGATGGAAAAAGTGTCATTGGTTTGGCTATAAATATTATCAAAAAAGGTTAATGGCCTTGAATTTTTTTTGTCTCTGTTTGACTCATATTTTTTCTTTAATCCCTTTAATATGTATTCCACATGTAAATGAATATTAAATGCCTTTCAGGTCGGAGGCCTCCTCCCTTTCAAAGAAAATGTTTTGTAAAGAACTTCTACGTAGTACGTACTACGTAGTATCCCATAATTATTTTTTCTGTCCATTTTTCTCTTTATAGAACTAACTTGAATATTTAACTATTCTGCTATATGAGTCATAGGATACAACTGTAATTATTCATTTGGGCAGATAAGCCAAAGAATATTTTTTACCCATTTTTTATCATGATAAGAAAAGTTGACGACAATAAAAATTTTGGACAAAAACAGAGAGAAAGAGGAGTCCTTTTTTCTCTGGGACAAAAACAATTCTACAGCATGTTTTGTACACATCCAGCTTAAAAAAATTCAAACATAATGATAAAAAGACTAAAAAAGTATGTATTTGCATGGCGTGAATTCATATACTTGTTTTTAACTGAGTTTATTTTTAAAGACAGCTTAATTTAAAGTTGGTTAGCCAGGGCAGACAGTTTCTCTAGTTTTTTTGTGGGGACAGACGCGAGAGAATATTAGTAGAAAATAATTTTACTTTTCTTGTAAAACGTACAAGAATTCAAGAATTCAACGTTTCTCAGTAACAAGTAGCGTTGTCACTTATTTTTTAAAAATGAGACTGTTCCAAAGAATTAACCTGCATATTTTATTTTTGATCTTATTACAAGTTGTGAATTGTCAACATAATTTTAGTTTTTTAAATACGGCCAAAAACTGGGCGGATATTGAAGCAGGTTTGTATAAAATTTTCAAGACATTTATTTTGTAGAATTTTGTAAAATTTTGATCTTAAAATATCAATTGTCTGTTTAAATCTGTACAATAGGTTTTACTGAACAAGCCCAAACTCCCGAACCCGTTCTCTTATTTTCACCCGCCTCTTCCGTTTTATTAGCCCCACAAAATATTCTTATTGATGAGGAGAATGAACGAAAAGCGAATTTGGTCCGGTTTTTTCTTTACACAGATTACAGGTGAGATATTTCATATAGACCTCTAATTTATGTACTTATACACAGTGAATCTCACCCACTAATTTAATCTTTTGTCAAATTATAGCACACGATTTTCTCCAGATGAACTTTACTATGATGACTACTCCTCGTTGATGAGCTCAAAATTTAACAAGACTATTCCAGTCAAATTTTTTATTCATGGCTTTGGCCATCATTATAATTGTTCCTTCCCACAGCGAGTTAAAGATAGTAATAATCATACTCATGTAAATTAATTGTAAATTTTAATTAAATTTCCTCTAATGTCTATTTCAAACAGTTTACATCAATGAAGGACGACGAATGTCAACAAAGAGAATCAATATAATCACTGTGGACTGGGGTGCCTTGTCAATGGATTCTACAAAGACTGATCCAATGGCGGCTTTGTCCAATTATAAGGCAGCAGTGGACCATGTCACAATTGTGGGACGAAGAGTCGGAGAGTTTGTTAATTTTTTGTATCAAAATCGAGCCACCAATTTGACTAAAGTTCATCTAGTAGGCTTCAGTTTGGGTAAATTAAAATAATTAATATTGTTGTTTATTAGTCATAATTTATTTTTATTTTGAATAGGTGCACACGTGGCCGGACTGGCTGGACAACATATTTATCGTACTTGGTTCCAAAAAATTGGACGAATTACAGGTAAATATTTTCCTTCAAGAAAGGTCACAATTTTATCTGTTTTTTAAAATATTCTTTTATTTTATTATAGGACTTGACCCAGCTGGTCCACTTTTTATGACGGGTTCAATCGGAAGACATTTGTCAGACGAGGATGCCCATTTTGTAGATTTTGTTCATACAGACAGAGGTCAATGTGGGACTCTCAAGTCAATTGGTCATGCAAATTTCTTTGTCAATGGAGGATTTGCTCCACAACCCGGATGTTTGGGAAGTGTCTTGACCTCAACAATTTCGGGAAAACTGGTACTTATTTATTTAAATTTTTATCAAATTATTTTATTTAAATTAACTTTATTTTTAATAGAGTTCTTTCAAGTCGGATTTTCTCAACATGATCCCTCTCGTACTTTCTGGTAAATTAATTAAATTATTTAATTTAAAATATTCAGAAATATTTATTTTGTAAATTAATTTTTTTAATTTTAGGCTCATGCAGTCACAATCAGGCTCCAATTTTTTATAGTCAGTCCATTTTCGAAGATGACATAAAAGCACAAAAATGCTTCAGTTACATGGCTTTTGAAACGGGCCTGTGTTTCCTCAGATCCTCAGTTAATTTTGGTGACATGTGTCATGGAGGGTATGCATTAATTTACTAAATTTAATTTTGAATAATATTTAATTTAATTTATTGAATATTTTACAGAATAAAAGGAGATTTCTATTTAAATATGGACCCCTCAAAAGCTAATGTTCTTACTCAATACAACTGCCGATAGTTCTCTTGTATGAGCTCAATATTTAAGACTACTAAATTGGGTATTATTTTGTGCATAATTTTTAAAATTATTATCATTTCTCAGTTTGACTTTATGAGAACTCATTGAACTTAAAGGTTTCACATGAAAGATTTTTTAATTAAAAAAACATTAAAGACATAAAGACTTACTTGTCAAAGTTGGCTGATGTGGTTTTCATAAAATTTTCTTCAATACCAATTCCCGCATTGTTAACAAGACAATCAACAACTTCAAGTTTGTCCAAAGCTGCCCTCGTCCCTTCCCAATCTTCTAAATCAACACAAATGGTTTCAGTACCCGGGCATTCTTTTTCAAGGGCACTTAACCAGTCTGCATTTCTGTCTAGAGCGACAACATGGGCTCCTTGAGCATACAATTTTTTACACAGGGCTTTTCCAATTCCTAAAAATAATTAAATTTCCCTTGTATTTTCATTACAAAATTACAATTCCAAAATTTTCAGTTTTATGTCTCACCATTTCCACCACCGGTCACAAGTACACGCTTGTTAGCCAAACTAATATTCACAGCCATGATGATTAAATATAATGCAATTTAGTTGTACAAAGTAAATAATTACAAAGCCAATACTCTGAATGCACGAGCAGAAGTGATAGCCGTAAAATTAAGTTTGTTTATTAGAATGATGAGTAGAGGATGGATTATCAATATTTAATAGGGTTTGATAGATAATTGATAAGGATTTTGTACAAATTAAAAAAAATGTCTTTATCGTATGACATTATTTAATTTTACACTTCAACATCCTGGTTAAAATTAACCAAGTGAAAAATTAATTCCATTCTTACATAATATATGTACATGAGAATCTAATAAGCTTGACACTTGAGCAGTAGTCAATTTAGTCTACTGATTACGAAGATTCGTTAGAGTATCACAAATTACATATAAAATTATAATTAATATGATGCAGTAAATTTTTTAATTAATTCCGACTTTTCAGTTTAGTATTTAGTACGTAATGCTCATTGATCAATAGTTGGCTTCATTTATGAACAAAACTGAAGATGACAAAAATTAGTATCCTCCTTTACACTTTCAGAGCCTAAATTGCGTAACGATTAAAGACCATAAACTTAATTATATGTGTAGATAGTTTTTATTAGTCATTATCCATAATAATTTTTTACAGATGCGAAAATATGCAATGGCTATTGGCTAGGTGGAAAAGATGCTCTGTTGTGAAAAAGTAATTCTAAAAACATCTCAGAATAATAGTCAATGAACTTTAGCCCATTAATTCTTTTGTGAGCTGTATTTAATGCATGTTGAAATTGAATTTATCAAAAAAAAAACTATTTTGTCAGAAATATTAAATTTGACAGTTTATTGAATATTCAACATGTTATTTATATTCTTCATAATCTTCATCAAGTCGTTAATACAAGCCATGCAATAATTTCTTCTGAATATTTCAAACTCTGTCCTTTAATAAAAATCCTTCCTGACATATTTCTCTATTCGTCACACTCACAATGAATTAATGACAAGAGTATTGGTTACACATTAACAGCTCACGTACCTGAGTAATTTTTTATATATAAAATATTTACCTGGCCATTTTTCATATTCTTTGAAGGGAACTTTTGCATGTACATGTATAGGGACAGATTTTGGCAGCTGGCAATGAAAAAAAGGAAATGGGACATGAATTTTTAGAATGAGAATAGGCAACATGGAACCTTTGTCAATACACCTTTTTCATGGACCTTTACATGAAAAGGGTAGATTGAAATTATGTATCCCATAAAATTCCCCCAAAACATTAACCAAACGTACTAGTACGGTACTATCCCCGGTTCTCCCTAAAGTAAAAACGGTCTACAGGAGTAAACCGAAGGGAGGGGGCCGAATCAATACTACCCGGTGTCTCACGTGCCAGTCCTCCATAATTCTACCCGGGAGATAGAGGAAAAATATTTTTCTTCCTTGTGTGTGCCCATTTCACTCTATTTTCTCATTTATAAATTCTAGTCACAACAATTTGGTCACTAATATGGAAGTTTCTTTTTTTAAAAAAATATTCAATTTAATTTCTTCTATGAAATTGTGCTAGTTTACGTGATTCTTTGAACAGAATTAATTTAAGTTTTATTTTGAAAAAAAAGTTAAACATGGTGAACTCTCTCCGGTTGACATTAATTAATGTCAAAAATTTGTAAGGTAAGATATTTTGTTGAGTTTTCAAATTTTATTTAAAATTTAAAGAGCACATTTGACAGAAATTAGTTAAACAAATTTTTGAATATCAAAATACAACAAGAAGCGTGCAGGAAGCTTGACCTGAATTAATTGACAATTTAAGCAAAAAAATAAGTCACGATTCAAAAGAGGAGTCAAATTACTGCTCAATTTGCAAATATTTAAAAGCAAACAAATTACAAGAGATGAGTCCAGGAAATAATAGAATAAATTTAATTGACTCGTAAAATTTACAAATATGTAACACAAAGTTATTTAATTTAATGAATCTTTGTTAACATTATAAAATAATTTGATTTATATTGCACTGTTAAAGAAAGAACAAAGTTTTTTCTTTTACACTGTCTACAAGTTAAAGAGTCATTTGTCTCTCAAAATATTTACTAGTCCATGGACAAAAAAACAAACAATTGCCATTATTCTAACGCACTGTTTCGTTGTTTACAATGAAATTAAATTTTATTCAAGTATTATTCCTTGAAATTGTGAACCATTTTTTTCATTTTATTCAGTCTCACGTTCGCAAATAAAACCAACCCAATAAAAAACATTCAATATGCACCAGTGAAACTAAATTAAATTTTTCATTTAACTCCAATTACAAATTATATTATTTAAAAAAGTTTACTGTAAAACGTCAAATCACAAACATCATTTTAATTAAGGTAGGTCAAAATCCCACAAATGTTGACAATATCCAATTAATTATTTTTAAATATTTACTCATTACCTTGAAATGTTTTTTTTAATCCATAAAATTGACAACAGTCTCTTTCTTTTATTTTCTTAATTAGTTTTGAGTTTTGATCGTTATTAATGTATATATTATAATTAAAATAATATAAATAAAATGCAAAAAGATAAAAAAAGAATTAAACAAAGTTCTTATTGTCAAAGTACTTTCAACAGTTTTAACATAGTGAGCAGTCGTACAATTGAGCATAAGTTGAAAGCATGCCAGGGCATTAAATTCAATGTTATATCAGTAACCCCCCTCAAACTTTAATGTAATTTATATATAGTTAATTCAAATTTAAACTGAAAAAAATAATTGGGCTTATTTTATGCAGTTCACGAAGTGGACTTTTAATTCAGGTCTTGTGCTACATATGTACATACATAGGTACATAGTCAATAATACACTAAATTATGTATGTATGTACACATATGTAGACTTCCTCTTCCGGAGACAACTTCCTAAAAAAACAAACGTCACAGTCAATCTCATTTTCAACTCTATAAATAATAAAATAGACGACAGTAACCCAAATGTCAAGCTCTAGCTGTAGAGAGAGAGAGAGAGAAAATTGGGATTATAAAAAGAATTAAATTCAACACTTGATTAGGTTAAATAATGAGCTCAAAAAATTATTAAAAATGCTTCTCCTTCTATTGTGAAGATACCCACAAATTTAATGTGCATATAGTGTGAGGAATTAGCATTGTACAGATACAATAAACTTTGATATATATTCAACGTAATTAATACTTGGTGGTTATAAATTGAAAATGAAAAGTGGATAGAATTACAATCTTCATCATTTTAACTGAATTGAGATCCAAGCACGTATTGAGATTGACTACTCAGTCAACATTATTTATTTATATTCAATGGGGAATTGTGATAGGAGGGGGTGCTTTTTTGATAGAGACTTCCCCTAAATTTTATAGAGTATATTTTTTTGGGTAATTTTTGACTTTGTACAGTTTGTCTACATGTATTAATTGTACATAAACAACAGGTATAAATTTTTTGGCAGACAACGCCCGTTCCTGCAACGCATCAATGGAACCAAAACGAACCGAATGAAAAAAAAAAGTTAAATTGTAATATTAAATATAACAAAACAATTGATGTATAAATATGTACATTGTACATGTACAGCAAGTTAGTTTTTAACCTAAATAGAGAATCATGTGTGGAGACAAAAATGGCAACAAGAACAAATAGACAAAAAAAGAAACATGTAAACTGATAGTCTGAGTCTCTCTCCATTTCATCTCTTGTTTACATTCCCCTTAACGTGTTGTTTTACATTTACAACTTTTTGTATAATATTTTGTGTTGTACTTATGTCTATTTATACGTGTACATGTACATGTCAGTGATTTTTGTACATTAGACAACGACCGACGGCCAGCATCCTGTTGTCCGAATCCCAAAGCCTCTGAATTTAGAAAAGATAAAAAGAGACAAAATTTTATAGTGTATCTGTACTTAATGTACATAATATTTAATCTCCGACTGTCTTTTTTTCATCATTGTCACGTACATGTTATTATTGGTCTTGTTCTCTGTAGTCATACGAGTAGTCGTATGCTGTCAATTTTTGGGGAGCTCAGAGCTCAGAGCAAAAGCTGTGGCTCATCATCAAGACTATGAGAAAAAAGAGCTCCTCATCATCATCATACAGCTGCCACATTAATAAACTTGAGGTATATAAAGATAAAGCTATTTTAACCTAGTGCTGGTTAACTAACTACAATACAGAATAGTCTAAAACAGACACATGTTCATTCTTTTCATTCTCAAAGTATCTGTTACATTGTACGGATTTAACTCTTTTTCTCTTCTATTTTTTTTCTAACGTGCAAGTGTGTAGAATTTAGGGAGGTTCGTATTTAAAAAAACAACTCCCAGTAAATTATTCATTTTTGAAAATGGACTTTAATATTTTGTAGTAAAGTAGACTTGGATTAATAACAAAAAAAATTGTTTTATCTATTTTGTGTATAATTTAGTCAAAAAAGATTTTTGATTTTGTGCATAGTGACAATGTGCATCATGTCTCTGTATCGTGGGTGCCTATTTGTTAAGGGGATACATAAAAAATGTATTGTGTCATTTTCGTGATAAGGGTTAACTTTAATCATTAAACAAATTTGATGATGAAGCCATGGAGGTGGAGATTTTTTAGTTTTATCTCTTCTCCCTCTTAGTTACTTGTATGAACTTGTACACGACGACATAATTTTAATTTTATTCTCTTCACCTTTTCTTCCTCTACATGACAGTTATTAAAACCGGTACAATTATAAATTAGTAAACAGTCTTCTTCTAAATAGTCAAAAGTAGTTTGTAGATGTGATTGACATTTTCATTGTGTTTCTCATTTGATTTGAAATTTGGCTGTGTGGAAAATGAAAGTGAATTTTTAAAGTTTGTTTAAAGTGATTCAAGAGAAGACAGGAAATTGTTTTTGTAATACTAAAAAAAGTTGGAGTCGTCTGACATTGGATTTTTCATTTTTCTGAGTAAGCTGATAATTTTTTCTCATGATGAATTTATTTTAGTTTGACAATATGTCATGTGATCTAGTCAAATCTTATACAGGAGATTTTGGCAAAGCTGGAGTGAACTAGAGAGAAAATTGAGATTTTAAGTAGAATAATTCATATTTTTTGGAGATTTCTTTTGGCTCTGTTGATACAAGATAGAAGATGTCATATGTAAAGATATGTAGGCTTGGGTGAATGTTCAGGTTGAGTTGACTAATATTTTCTGTCGTAATAGAAATGAGAGAGAGATGCCAACGTAGCGTATTTTATGGCTTATTGAATAATTCATGGGAGTCTCTTGTGTATATTTAGAAACAGTACAGGTAATATAATGTGTATTATAATAGAATGGAAGTTAGAAAATTGTTCAATGTTAAAATAATTGTATGGATTATTCCATGGGGGCAATCGACAGGACACATCTTTCATTTCACCTCTTGTTTGGTCCAACTCAAACTTATAGACATCTCACACATCTGCACCAAACAAAAACAGTTGGCAATTACAAACCGTGGGATTAGAACAGAAACGGAAAACTTGTGTATGTATAGTTAGTACTTAACGATAATCATAAAATCATATTATTCAATGACAGGCTACTTTCTTGATCCGTCGTCCATGTCACTGACTCACTTACAGGGGGGTGTGAGTCAGAACAAAATAGAATCTATGAATACACAGAGATTTCAGTTTCAAATGAACAATATTAAATATTGTAGTCAAACTTTAACATCTTTGACAGATTTTCTTTGAGAAAGTCGTATTTTTATTAAATTGGTTTCCTCTTTTGGAATTATTTATGAGCCACCCTGTACAATATCAAAATTTGTCTTGAAGACTTTATAAGTTGTAGAAAGGAAAAGTAAATATTTTATAAACTTTATTGTGATGAACTGTCAATTTATTATTGGGCTCCTTATGCTGCTCCTACTAATATTTTATGATCAATTTAAATGTAGAGGACAATAGACATTAAATTTTGTATTGTAAATACAATTATCACAATAATTTCTAATTATTTATTATTACTTTACTCAAGTTCTTGTAATACTTTGTTAATTGTCATGTTGTAATTTTGGAGACTCGATTTAATTTTACAGAGTTAAAAATTTGGGATTTATTCTTGTCAATTAAAAGCCGTCCTTTATTGGATTACTTTTATTTAATCAGTTACTTTTACTATGTTTTTAGTACACTGTACAGGTCTAAATGGGATCAGTAGTGAAACTCGTGTACCTAATTATTTTACAGTAGCAGTAGAGTTCATGTTTGTAAAACATTTTGTAGGATGGCCATAATACTGATAACAAAAGTGATAAGGATCGTAAACAGCTAATTTTATTCCTGAAAAAAATCACAAGTGTACGAATTTCTCCTATTCCACTTTTTGTCTGCCTCCATGTACTTAATACATTGACAATAAAAATAATTGTCGACGTTGGCACAAAACTTTTAATCAATTAGGTTATAATTAGCATTGTACCACGTGTACATATTCACAATGAATATCATCGATAGGATCAGTTTTGACATGATGTGAAAGGAAACAAAATAAAGAGAGTTAAAATATTTTTGATGGACCAGTGACATTTTTTTATTCAAAAAAAAGGAAAAACGACGGATGCATCGTGTATAGAATATTTTTAAAATGTATTAAAGTATACAAGGTCAACAAACAATAAATATAAATGATGGCTTTGTGTAAGTAGACATGCAACAATTGTACACATTTTATAATATCAGTTTCATCAGTTAAATTAAAAGTTTTTTTGATGCACATAACTCAATTAACTGAGGCGCATAGAGTATTTTCAGTTTTTTTATATTCAAATTTCATGAGCGGTTTCGATTTTCTCTAAAATGTTTTGTGATTTTATTTTGTAAAGGTCAATACGTGACCCCGTGAGTGAAACCTTGAGGATTGGAGCGTGGTGGTGAACAATGAAGAATACAATATAAATATTGACAACGGATAGTTCCTAGTCACAACAAAAGAAGAGGAGGATCCTTATTAAAAGTGATGGCGGCAGGGTCATTACAAACAAGGAGTAGAATTTCTCTTCCAATGGTCCCAATGGGTCGAAATTTTATCGTCACATTGGCCACCGGCATTATCTTTGGTTTTGGTTTTGCTTATGTTCTTCTCAGTTCAAATTATACGACGAATGAGGTCAAACCGGCTGATTTTTATGTTGCTTTGAGGTGAGTGTCAAAAAATTTTAATTGTTCATTTTCATTTGTGATATTGATATTGGACAAAAGTTAATTTAAATGAATTTTGTCAACAGAGAAAAAGATGATGGTCATCATGCCCATGAGGGGGGAGGAGATGTACATTCTCATGAGGATCTTGAAGCGGCTGTAGGACCTCAGGCAATCGTGTCACATCATTCTCCCGATGAAGATGATCATGCGGGTGAGGACACGGTGGCTCGTAAATTATTCGGTGAAGTCCGAGTTTTATGTTGGGTCATGACAGCACCCCAAAATCATCAAAAGAAGGCCAAACATGTAAAGGCTACGTGGGGAAGTCGATGTAATAAACTCATTTTTATGTCATCCAAAGACGGTAATTTCCGGTGGATTCCGCCGTTTAATTTAATTTCCTTTTAACAATTTTGTATCATGTCCAACAATTTCCTTTTATTGTGTAATAATTTCATAATTTTTATGACCATTTCAGATCCAGAAATAGGAGCTATAAAATTACCCGGTGTAGAAGAGGGACGGGATTGGCTTTGGGAGAAGACAAAACAAGCATTTAAATATGTTTGGTTAAAACACCGTGACGAAGCTGATTGGTTTATGAAGGCAGATGATGACACTTTTGTTGTTCTTGAGAATTTACGCTATATGCTCAGTGATATTGATCCAAACTACCCAATTTATTTTGGTTGTCGTTTTAAACCCTTCGTGAAACAGGGGTACATGAGCGGTGGTGCTGGTTAGTATTTCAAAATACTTAATTATTTTTCTTTCTCGCATTTACACGAGTTATATTTAATTAAATTCTTTTTTGACACAATAGGTTATGTACTGAGTAAAGAAGCCCTCAAAAGATTTGTTGAGAAAGCCCTACCCAATAAAAACTTATGTAAGCAGAGTCATAGCGGAGCAGAGGATGCAGAAATTGGTAAATTTTAATTTGATTTTAATTAATATTTATTGTTTATGAATTTTTTTTTAAAAATGACATTTTTTGTGACTTGTAGGTAAATGTTTGGCCAATGTTGGAGTAGAAGCAGGGGACAGTAGGGATAATTTAGGTCGCTACCGTTTCATGCCCTTTGTTCCAGAACATCACGTGATTCCAGGTCATGTCGACAAAAAATTTTGGTACTGGAGCTATATTTACTATCCTCAAGAACCGGTAAGCCAAATTTTGACCTTTTTTCATTCAAACTAATTAATAATTAGTAATTATTTATAAAAATATTCATAATTATCTTGTTTCAGGGAATGGACTGCTGCTCGGACACAGCCATTTCATTCCACTACGTTAGTAAGTGATCCACATAATTTTTAGTAATCAGTGAAATGAAAATTACTTCAATTGGGTTTTACAAAATATAATAATTAATTTTTCATAAAATTAAAGGTCCAAATCAAATGTACGTCTTGGAATATTTAATTTATCATCTGAGACCGTACGGAATTTCACATGATCATTCAAAAAAGAAGACAACATCAACTCTGTTAAAAACTTCTTCCCCACCATCTTTAGTAGACTCGGGTCAAAGTGAAAATCAGCTAGTCATCACCAGTGTTGCTAATAGTAGTAGTAGTGGTAATATTAATAGTACGAAAATTGCTACTCCTAAAAAAGAAAATGTACTAGATTCAGCTAATGAAGGTTCAACATCATGACATTTTACCAAGTTTCCTATCTAGTCAAAAGTTTTTTTTATATTACCTTATTTAACTTATACTAATACATTTAACCTTGTCTTAATCCTGGTGCCCTGTTAACGGATTCATTTGAATGATTCCATAGTTTTTAATAATAAATTGTCATTAGTTTAACTTTTCCATTAGTTGTTAGATTACAAAAATAGTAAAATTAGGATAAAGTTAAATTACAAGATAAATTGTATTGAATTTTATTTATAACTTGATGAATCAAAATGTACTTTTAATTTCTATTTGTCATATTGTATACGCTCATTAGTCTGGTGTATAAAAGATTTTTTAAAATTATCATTTTATCACGACAAAGATCTCAAGTCTGAAATGATTTAAAAAATTGACAAAAAAAATTTATTTCAGACAATAATGACGATGAATGTACTTCCTTCTAAGAATTAAAATGAAAGTGATCCATTTTCTACTTTATTACTTATAAAAAATACAGTATAATTTATTATAGTTTAAATTATAAAAGTAAACCGATGAAATTTTTATGTATTCATACAAAGACATAAGTCTATTTTCTACAAACTTCCAAATAGCTTTTTTGTTTTTTTAATTTTACAAAGAGAGTGGAGAGGAAGACGTGAATTTTAGTGACAAAAAAATGAGCCATTTTTATTTAAAATATATATAATCATAAATAATGATACATATGAATATATATTGCTTATATTGTTGAGACTGAAATTGTTATTAAATTCTAATGATGTTTTCACATCAAAATGTGTCACTTTACAGTTTTTTTGTCAGCCACATTTCTTTGTTCATCAATTTAAAAGGGAAGCCATTTTGGTTCTCATCATTATGAGAAAATAGAGATATCGACCAAAGGATGTCATTCCATGGGCCTCTCATCAAATAGTAATTTGCATACGAGTCATGAGCATCTTACATGTTCCAGGTTAGTTTTATGTAAGTTTGTAAACGACTAGAACCGACCTTGCCACTGATTTGTGATTTGATTAGTAAGCAACAGAGAAGAAGAACCTTGACAAAAACTTTTTCTTCTTCTATTTCATGGTTTCTAGTTTTCTTGAAAAATTGTGTACCTCTATTTCACCTATTAGTGTTGGCTTGAATCCTAAAATTCTGGATAATTAAATTATCAGCTGTATAATTAAATCAATACAATATTATTGTCCAAAGTTTTACTGTAAAACATTTTTTTTACTCTTTTAAAAATATCTACACACAGCATTCAGCTAACAAAAATTTATTATGACAATTCCTAAAATGGGCCTACAGATTAAATTTTGAGACAAATAATGAAACAAAAGCTGAAAGTGAAACAATGAGGGGGGCGTACAATTTTTAATGTGGTCAATCTAGAAAGATTAATATGTCACTAATACAGTGAATTCATGATTTAAAATTCGACTAAAGATTAGATAATTTTATTAGTAAAATATTTCCATACAAAACAACACGTACTACTATAAAAATGACTGAAGAATACAAATAACAAAAAAAATGTGTTTGATCAAAGGCTAAACTCCATTGGCTGATATTGAAGGAGTGGTGTTTCTCATGTGATTTTCATTATCATTGTCACTAACTATTATCATGAGAGTAAAACTTCTCTCTCTCTCTCTATGTATCTACGTAGTGCGAGTGCCAAAACAAATTTACGAGTCCACGAATCACTGGCTTGAATCTCAAGCCACGCCACAAACATGTACATTTAATTTTCTACATGAATATTTTGAACTCCTTCAACTTGATGTAACTCTGAACTTAATTTTCATCATGAGAAGAGCAACAGTTAGTTTTAAAAAAATTACAAACAATTTTTTTATATTAAAAAATTTAATGCTCAGCACGCCTTCACAGCCTGATGATGCGTCAGCAAGTCGTCAGAAATATATCCATGGGACCATGATCCTCTAAAACTGGACTAAACCAAATTCTGTCAAATTTGACCCCATCCTCCTCTAATAAAAGAGAGAGAGAGATTATCAATAAACCACAAAATTCATTAATGCAGACCGAGCAGCCCCCAGTACAATAATATTAAATACATAGTAAGTAGTATTTAGTAGTAGATGATGCAGATAAAATATTTTTGGCTAATCTATTAAAAACTTTGTCAATTTGTGGTGTAAATCCTAAAGTTTTACAGTTAAAAATATCAATAATAATACTACATCTATTACATAACATAAAGAGAAGAATTCGCAAGTCTGAAATCTGAAACTTAAAAGATTGTGAGAGGGGACAGAATTGCATAAAATTTTTGCACATTGCTAAACACACACACAAGTCCTTGTTTATTTTTACACTCTTTTTTGACTTGCACATAGTAAAAAAGAATCTTTCTTCTTATGATGTAATATTGTGTATAAACTTTACAGTGAAAATTTATATGTGTTTTAAAAAGTACAGAGAGTACAGAGAAGTATAGAAAACGACTTGGTTGACCTTGCTTCAACGAGATATGCCGTCTCGTGTGCACACTCGTTGTTCCAGCGTTTTGTTTCCAGTCATAACCAAAAAGCATACTTTTATACAGCCAATATCTCTATACTATTCATGCACAGATGTGTGTGGAGATACAGACTGAATTAACTATATAACCAGAGTACAATCTACTCCCAAAAACTTCGTCTCATTTTCATCTGCCTCTTTCGGTTTTTTTCCCCGAATTCAACTCAACCTTCCTCCATCCCATGTCGACAATTTTTCTCATCCAGTGTAATAGCGCACTTGCTGCTGATTCTTTAGTCTATTCCTCTCACATTTTTTTGTACAGTTCATGCCATGCCATTTTTCATTCCTTGACCTACTACCCGGAGAAAAAGAAAGAGTCAAAAAAAATCAAACAAAACAAATATCAGTCGAGCTAGAGCTCTTGATCCGGGTAGTACAGTAGTAGCATGAGAGTACTCGTCTCTGTAGCAGAAAAGTTTAAAATATTTGACAAATTTTACAGAACAGTTCAATTAATTTGCTGGCGAGTGTACATTAACTAGTAAAGTCACAGGACAGGATTTTATTGAAGAGAGAGAGAGGGTAGGATAGGTATAATGTGTTGTGAAGGGTGGTGTACATAAAAAAATTGTTGCATATCATATTAGATTTAATATATAGTTAAAAGCTGGATAGCTGGAAGCTGGAATTTATTCTGAAAATTGAATGCATATATTTTCCCCTATATCTCTCTCTCCTCTTCCCCCACACACACGCTAACGTACGAGTTAAATAGGATAGTCTTTGCCCCAACTCTTCCTTTTCTCGTTGAGACGTAGAGCTGTTCAGAGTTTTATTTGGTTGTCTCTCATTTTTTTTCTGTTGAAAACACGTGTACGCATAAAATAAAATGGCATCAGCTAAAATCCTCATTTCTGACCCTGTCGACTATGTTTGTGCCAATTATTTGAGAGCTCATGGCTTCCAAGTTGACCAAGTTAAGTTGACCAAAGAAGAACTTTTGGAGAAGATCAAGGTTGGAATTTTTTTAAATTAATTTAAAAAATATTAAATATTCTACAAATATTTAAAATTAATTAAATGTAGGAATACGATGGTCTCATTGTCCGCTCCGAGACAAAAGTAACAGCTGAAGTATTGGAGGCAGCCACCAACTTGAAAATTGTTGGCCGTGCCGGTACTGGAGTTGACAATGTTGACTGTGATAAGGCTACTAGTTTGGGCGTCATTGTTATGAAGTGAGTTTTGATATAATTTTAATTTGAATGAATAAAATATTTAAAATAAATTAAATATAAAAAATTAAAATATAATATTTTGTCCATAGTACTCCAGGTGGAAACACAATGAGTGCAGCAGAGCATACATGTGCTCTCATTGCATCCATGTCAAGGTAAGAGACTCGAAGAAGAAGAAGACGTTGGGTTTATAGAGATGAGAGAGTTATAAATAAAATATTCATTATAGGTTCATTCCAACTTCTCTCTGACAAAAGCTATTCTACAGCATTTTCCTTATAAGTCACAAGCCTCGTCTCAATTTACTTTAAGTACATCCCAATTCCCAGTCCCAACCCAATCCAATCTCTCTCTCTCCCTCTTTTGCTCATCTCTTTTTCTCTACATAATTTGTAAAGGAAGGAATCTTTTCCAATATATTCAACTTTCCTAGTCATTTAAATTGCCTTGTATTCAGACCACACACTTCCTTTTAGATGTACACCAATTCAAACAATTTTGGCCTTGTATGAAATGATTATTGACGTTGAATTGCTAATGCGAAGAAAATTTTCGGGGCTAGGAAATTAGGATTAAATTACTTTATATTGTCAATTTTGTGGTTGTGAAACCAAAAAAAGGTGATCTTTTAATTTATTTAATTAATCTTTTATAAATTCTTGGAAGCCCTATAAAAAATGTTATAGGCAAATAGGGGAAGTCAATATTTGAGAGTCAATTTTCTTCAAAAATATTTTCTAACTACGACTTTATCCGCAGTAATTAATTTCTATATTTAGGATTTAATATAAAACAGATCAATTAATTTCTCCAGTCTTTTATCCACGATTACATCACTCAAATGCTTTGTGGCATTGTACCTACCTGTAGATCTACCAAAATGAGAAATGTAATTATTTTCCCGTTCTTTGTCCTCTCCTCCCCCTTCCTGGTATTTCATTAGAATTTGAGTTCAAAATTTATCAATAGAAAGGTAAAAGGTCAAGTATTTGAATTTTTTAAAAAATATTTCAACTTTTTTTAGACACATTCCACAAGCCTGTGCTACTCTCAAGAATGGAGCATGGGATCGTAAATTGTTTTCTGGGAATGAACTTTATGGGAAAACTCTGGCTATTCTTGGACTCGGACGAATTGGTAAAGAAGTTGCTACCCGCATGCAGTCCTTTGGAATGAAGGTTAATAATATAAAAAAATTTTATGCCATTTTTTGGTAATAGCCACAACACCTTTTGTAATCTTAATATGTATTTTATGCTCCATTATAAAATTAGACGATCGGTTATGATCCCATTATTCCTGCCGAGGTCACTCGTGAATTTGGGGTGGAGTCCATGACCTTAGAAGAAATTTGGCCACAAGCTGACTACATCACTGTCCATACTCCACTCATCCCACAAACAAGGCGTAAGTCATACGATTATGGAATTACAATTTAAAATGTGCTAAAATAATAAATTAAAGATTAAATTAATAGAAATGGAATGAAATTTTAAATTTTAGACTTGATCAACGATTCCGTCTTTCTCAAGTGCAAGAAAGGAGTCAAATTTGTTAATGTTGCCCGTGGTGGTATCATTGATGAAGAGTCCTTGTTGAGAAATCTCAAAGTAAGTGGATTAAAAATTTAGTTATTTTTAATTATTCATAAACCTTTAAATTGAGTAAACTAATCAAAATTGTTTTTTTGGTCAAATAGACAGGTCAGTGTGGTGGAGCTGGTCTTGATGTGTTCGTTGAGGAGCCCCCAAAGAGTGAATATTACAAGTGAGAGACAATCAAAATAATAATCAAATGAAACAATATCTAAATTGAATTTATTTAATTACAGAGAGCTTTTAAGTCATCCAAAAATGGTCTGTACTCCTCATTTGGGTGCCAGTACTTCAGAGGCTCAATTAAGAGTGGCTGAAGAGATTGCCCAACAATTTGTTGACTTTTTCAAGGTAATTCAATTTAATTAATTTAATTTCTCCCTGGTTTTTTTAATTATAAATTATTTGTAAATCTAAGAGCAAATTAAAAGAGTGAAATTAAAAGAGTTTTATTTATTTTTAAAGGGAACTGCCTTGGTTGGTGCTGTAAATGCTGGAAATGTTGCCGATGCCTTATCCGGGTAATTAAATATTTTTTATGTTGTAAATTAATGTCACCGCCCTAATTGTATATACATGTGTTCTAAAGCACACTATTAAAAATTTGTTTAGGCCAAATAAGCCATGGTTCACACTTGCCAAGAGGTTAGGACTTGTTGCATCTCTCCTTGGAGACAATGCCACATCATTTGACGTCAGTGTTTTGGGTAAGAATTCCTTATTATTATTTTGTCAAGAATTAAAGACTTATTAATAATTAATTGATTAATAATAAAAATAATTTTTCAGTTCCAGACAGTGACAAGAACTTGAAGAACGTTACCACCATTCCCTCCGCTGTTGTGGCTGGTTATCTTGGACGAAATGATCCCCGTCTCAACATTCTCAATGCCCCCACTTTGGCCAAAACAAAGGGAATTAGTCTAAATGCTAACCGAGCCCCTGCACCGTCCGGAAATGGTCTTAAAATTGCCGTTAAAATTGGCTCCACTACCAACAATATTGTTGGTAAGTAATTCAAATTCTTGGTCAAAATTCAATTTAAAAAATTAGCTGCAACTTAATTTAAAAATTCATTTAAAAAAAGGTTCACTGGAAGGAGAAAACGGAATTTTAAGGAGTATTGATGACAGTGAATTTTTGGGAGGACTACAATTAAGCGGAACTCAACTTTTCTTCTCTTCTACCGGAGACAAGGGAGGATTTGCCGCAGTTGAAGGTATATAAATTATTTCTGATTTTTGATATCATAAAATATAATTGTACAAAGCTATAATTTTAATTGTCCTTATACAGAAACACTCAAGAAGGCTGGAGTGAATGCCACAGCTCTACAAAGGTCCACGGCGGGTAAACAAACTTGGTACGTCGCAAGAGTGACGGGACCAGTACCGAATTTGGCCATTCCAGCCAGTGGAGACCTCTCAACCCCACAACAATTATCATTCTAAACTTGCAGCAATTTATTAATACAATTAACAATAATTCTATTATTGTTATAAAAAAATATTTTGCTTCTTGCTCTTTCAAACTCTATAAAAATTGTTATACATAAATATAATAATATAGACTAATAAGATAGTTATTGTTATAAATATTCCAACTTCGTCATCTTTTTCGGCTACATTTACTCAAAAAATACAAATTAGATTGAGAGTAAAAAAAATCATTGGTACTCGAAATTTTGAGAAAAAACCCAAATCAATCAATCAACAAAATTAATGAAGACTGTGTGACCAACTAAAGTATAAAAAAACAATGCTTTCTTCCATCAATCCATAGAGAAGCTAATAGACGTACACTTGTTATAAGCCAAAAAGAATTAATTGAGATTGAGATTATTCATCAAGTATAAACATCAAACATTTTTTTAATGTAACATTGTAGGCACATACCATACATATAAAACAAAAGAGCTATTACAAGAATCTTTACATATCAACTGTATATATATTAAAAAATAATATTATACACATAGTGTCAAGAACGTCCACTTGAAGCTTTAAAACTGGTATATTTAACGTATTACTAGACTAAACCTCCTTTGATTGTAATAAAGATATTTTGGTAAACCATTATTAGTTCATTTCGTAAAATACTAAAGTATTACAGAGAGGACAGAAAATGCAATGGCTCATAAACATACCACAGAGTGCAAGATTGCAAACCAAACTTACAAACTATTTTCAAATAAACATTTTGTTGCTGCAAACTTTGCAGTGCAAAGGTATACAACCTCATAACAATTCTCGCGAAATCATCAACATACATACAAGAGATTCTTGACCTTTATCAAGGCTTTTCGTAAAGAGAATCTCTTGGAGAGACTCATAAACAAAAATGTCCATGATAAAAGTATGTTACGTGTACTTTTATTATTAGGCCGTTTCTTGATAAGTTCGTTTTCTAAGCTAATGTAAGCTATGCTTACTCATTTTAGTTATTTTAGTTTTGACGTGTCAAAAATATACATTGACTTTTTCACAACTCTTTTTTTCACCTTAAAAAAGCAATTGAAGGTAATTCTTAGTTAAAGCACTTGACAGTCAGTCTTTGAACAGTAATTTACTTATAGCACCAGGACAGTTATATTAAAAATTGGAATGTATTATTTTTATGAATGTAGGAATAACCCTCATTTCTATATTTTACCCGGTCAAATTAATGACCCTCAATGATTGTCAAAGAATTTGTACAAAAAATTCCATGTAACTTTCATCATTACATTAAATAATCTTAGCTGGCATAATCTAAGCTGACTTTAAACTTTATAAAGTTGTATAAAATTAAGGAGTACATTTTTTACGTATGTACTACCGAAGACCAAAGACAATTATTCGGTAGTTTGGTTTCTTTACGAAATTGTAAAAACATTTAAATTACGTTGCGTTGTAGCGTTTCAAACAGTCAAGGTAATGAAATGTATAATCACAATCAAGAGAAAGGCCAATGGACGTCAATTTTTAGATTGGTTCATAACTTTCATCAGACTTACAACCATTTAGCACAAAACGAGCACCATCCTGAATAAAAAAATCAGACATGTAATTAACCATTAGTTAACCAAGTTTTTGATAATGACAACGATATCGTCAATGATGAAAAATACCTGCATTTTGCCGAATAAGGAAATCCAAAACTATTGAATTCAAATCAAAGCATTATTAGAAGAGTAAACTTATTTTAACATACCTACTATATTAAAATGTGTTTGAGTATAAGAATTATTTTACGGACCTCATGATGTGGAATTATTTCCAGACCCTCTGCCCCTCGATGGAATTTTCTAATGGCCATCCCAAGAATCATGTAAACAAAGAACCCGATAAAAATAATGAGAAGAATTGCAGAACCGGCTCCCATTCCTTCATCCACATGATGTGGCACTGGAATTGGAGTTGTACTACTTGAACTCATTGTTATACGATCGTCTGACCTATAATTCAAGAAATAATCATTAATTTTCACTGCAAACATAGTACTAAATTAGATTTAAATTAATTTTTCAAAGTCTCACCTTTGACAACCTGTAGAACTATTGACATGAACTCTTGAGACAAGCAAAGTTTGTCAAAGGCAAGGAAATGGATAATCCTGGAATAATGACACCACAAAATATTTAACTTGATTCTTGACCTTTGAACTAACTTTAATTGTTCTTGTGACGGTAATATAAAAAAGTTAAAAGTTAAGAAAAATTAAAAAAAAAAACTTAATTTTTTTTCAAGCTTCGTTCATGAAAACAAGGAAATCACAAGAATGAATATCTTATGCATACAAGGGAATTTTGGGAATTTTAATCTCTCAAAATAAATATTTCAACTAATTTTATCTTACATTGTATTTTATAATATCGAACATTGTATTATTGATCATATATGCTTCAGTACAAATCACTTAAACTCATTTTGGACCACTGATAACCTCTTTGTAAATTAGCCAGTTTTTTATACCCAATCAGTAATACATTTTCATCTATTTAATTTATTCATGATTAATTTCAATAAACCAAAGATGATATCTAAAATTAGTCAGAAGTTCTACCCAATAATTATTTAATGACAATATCAGACAAGGTTCAGAGAAAATGACACGAACACAACCCAAAGATCATTAAGAGCACCTCTAAAATCTAGACAAAATCAGTTATTCTACCCTTTTTCCAGTTTGAAAATTAATACAAACATTATTTTCCAGAAAAAACCCGTTTAATATTTATTTAGTTGTGATTAAACATAAAACATAACCGCGTAGATTTCTACAAATTTAATATATGCAATCTAGTAAAGTTAATATACCTAAAGTTAGTCAAAGCTTAACAGTTTGAGGGTAAACAATGAACAGGAAACGATGGAATGTGAAAGAGAGAATTTTGATACGTAAAATTTATGTCAAAAAAAATATTGAAACAATTCCTCCATGCGTTTACCTACACTCAGATTACAAGTATAAAAGTGGTCATCAAATGACGAATTTATTAATCACAGCAGCTGTACATTTTTCTACATATAAAATATAATTAAACGTTATATTTATACATAAAGGGTTCAATTGATTTGATATGACGGACTTCACTTTTGTCAAAAGACTTATCTCTCACCGTCCTGGCTCCTGGCTTGGTCTATTTAGATAAACTTTTTTGTACTGTTGAATAAAAAATTAATATCACTGTCTAATAATTGACGATGCATATTTAATACTACTCCTGTATAATTTGTATTTTGTACACTCTCAAAAAAATATTATTCTCAAGTACATCTGTCTTTCGCCTCCATAAAAAAAAGATATTCAACAAACTTTACACTTGTTCTTTTGCATCATCAGCAAAAAAAACTGAGTACAATAATTGTTTCATGGCATGTACATTATACATTAATTGTACAAGTCTCAAAGGGTAAAAATATTGTTTTTTATCAATATTACGAAATAACAATTATAGATATAAAGTCTCCAGGTATATCAAGTCTAAATTGGAATTCAACATAATCAACATTGAATTATTTTTCCACTGTAGGTACTACTCGCATATGCTGTATTACCTATAAACATAATTTTTGCATACATCAAATCTCACCGAAATCAAGTTTCCTACCTCATGACAATAATTATATAATGTACTACAGACTACAGATATTAACTAAGAAGAAATGGACTCGAGTTTAAAATGCAACAAGAAAAAACACTTTTTTTTGCTGATAGTAAAATATAATAATAATGAGCCTATTTGCTCTTTAAAAATATTAAAGTGGGGAGGGAGAATGAGAGGAGGAGGAGGGGGGGAGTAGATAAACATTCTTGTGTTGGTTAAAACTATTATAAATTTTTTTAGTTTTGTATTGCTGTTTCTATCACACTGTTGTTAATGTTATTATACCGTATATAAATTGAAATTTTGTACGGTACGACATGAGGCTCTGACGATTTTACAGATATAGTTTTTTGTGAGAATTATTGCTTTATTTAATATCTTAAGTCTTCATTTTAACATTCACTTCATGCACTATTGTCTCTCTCTCTCTTTCTGTATTAGTTTTTATATTTACATAATTTATTCTCACTTGTACGTCCACACTCACTTAAACCACTTCTTGACAAGTTTTTGTCATAAAAACAGAAAAATTCATTCACGAGGAATTAAGAGATTCGAGTCCCTTCGAAAAATAAATTTTATCTTTTATTTAGTCACTCTGTGCCTTCAAAACTATGAAATTGTTGTTGTGAACAAAATTGTGATTTAATTGTGATTATTTTTGTGATGTAGACTCACCTTGTGTAATTAAAAGAAGTAATTAGGATTCACTGGAAAAGAAACAGTTTTTTTTTGATAAAAATGTGTTCAAATCAAGAAAATCCGAATCTTCGGATTCGACACCATGGACAGAGTGATGATCATAATCACAAGAATAATAATATGAAAAATATTAGTGGTGCACCGCCTAGTCCTTTTACTAGAGGAAAAAATCGATTTCGACAAAAAAGAAATTTTATATTTTGTGTCTGGACAGTAATCTTCATTTATTTTAGTTTAAGTGCCCAAATTAAACAGCACACAGTGACAGCCCTTCCAAGTCAAGATTCTTGGGAAGATATGGGACGCTTTTCTGATGAAAAGACTGACAATGGTACAAAATAAATAAATAATATTATTTATATTTTTAATCTTGATTGTTAGTCATTTAACCTACGTTAACTTTTTATGAATCAATTTTTTACTACTTGCACTACATTTGTAAACAAAGGATAAATTTTAAAACACGTGCATATTTTATAATATGCAAGTTATTCAATTTATTTTTAATGAATACTAATATTTTTTTTTTGTATAGTCAAAGTATCAACAATTGGGATTCCTCCAACTGCCATTCCTCTTACAGTCTCTTATTTTAATGAACTGACAACTTCCTCCTCCAAGAGTAAATTTAATAGTCCTCAAATGGGGAGAAGTGGACTTAAAAATAATGTCACAACTAATAATATTACTAGTCGAAGTGTCAATGGAAAACCACCTAAATATGGACAGTATGAGGTGCCGGGAGTTAATTGTACTCCTCCCGGCATTGATGATTTTCCTCCTGACCTTTTTACACAACAACAGAGACAGCAGGGATTTGTCATCATTCATTTCCTCGTCTCTATGTACATAAAATTTTAACTTTTTTCAGTATTTTACTGTCTTGTTTTTTTCATTTTCTAAAGGGCAATTTTTTTGTACTATTAGGTACATTTTTTATGCATTAGCCTTAATCTGTGATGACTTCTTTGTACCTTCGATGGAGTGTATATGTGAAGGTAGGAAACTTGATTAATTAAAAATAATTTTTTGGTAAAAATCTTCCGGTTCAGCCACAAAAGTTTTGTGTTCTTTAAAAAATACAAAGAAATTATTGTGAAAAGTTGAGCTGACTTAAGGGAAGGAAAATGGCGTTGAAAATTTTCAAATTAAGGATCCACTTTCACTTTTTTGGTCACGGAGATGACCAAAGTGGGTCCTGGCTACCCCAGTGACTTAGAAAAATTCCAACGCCATTCTCGTTCTCTTAAGTCAGCTCAATTTTTCATAAAAAGACGAAAATTTTGTGGCTGAACCGGAAGATCTTTATGCTTACAAATATTTTAGAATCTAAAAAATTTGTCTTGACTTTTTTTCAACAGAATTAAAAATGCCAAGTGATGTGGCTGGAGCCACATTCATGGCAATAGCGACAAGTGCCCCAGAATTGTTTACAAATATTATTGGAACTTTTATTACTAAAGGGGACATTGGGGTGGGCACAATTGTAGGGTCAGCAGTGTTCAACATTTTGGCAGTTGCAGCTGTCTGTGGAATTGGTGCAGGAATGGTAAGAAAAATGTTTAAATTAATCTCCTCATAAAGCTAATATGACTTAATTAAGTTGAAAAGCTCTCAAAAACAAATTAATATTTAAAATTAAAATTCCAGTTCTTAACTAAAATCAATGTAATTATCATAATCCATCTCTCTACTGTGTCAACTATTACACAAAACTCAAAAAGATTTTAAAGAGAGATTTCATAAATAATGAAAACTTTCATTAGTTGACACTAAAAAAATTAGTATGAAACAGTCAATTCAAAGATGACTGGGACATGACTCAAATAAAATATTTAGATAATTGACAAAAGACTTCAGGTGCAAAGCATCATGTCTCACGCAAGTTGACTAATCGATATAAAGAACTTTTAGAGATTAAAAAGTCATCACGTTTAAATAGACGTCACAAAATTAATATCAGTTACGTGATTTTAGTTTATTTATTCAAAAAACAAAAATAATTCTATTTTATTTTCTTATCACTCAAAAACTCTGACGTCCATATTTAAATTTACATTGACAAAAAAAAAGTTTATTGGTATTCCTCAAAGTACAGACAAAAAAAATAAATCTTCAACTTTAATTTTACAAACTTTGTATGACTAATGTAAGGTGATGACTATAATTAAATAATTATCATAAAGATTAGAAGGTGAAGGTGAGTCATAGGAAATTTTTAGTGTTGAGATTTATCCAAATTCCACTTAATTTACTCTTCAACTGTGTTATGAAGAGAAGAAGAATGAGATGCCGAAAATTCACAAATCATTCATAGTTTCATAACAAAATTTAATAAAATCATTATAAAAAATAATCCCTGACTTTTATTATTTTACTTCCGCCATTCACCATTAATGTTTTGCTGTTTCAGCTCACATTATTTTTATTTTTTTGACAATTCTCCCTCCACCATAAAATTTTTGGGGGGTCTTAAAATAATAAAAAAAAATTCTTCCCCAGTTTTATTGTCCTCCTTCTCCTCCATTTCCTAACCTAGCCAATTAATTTTGACATTGTACAGTCTACAGATATGACTACGTACTCGTATCAGTACACAAGAAAACTTTTTTTTGGTACCTTTGATTTTTTTGACTAAATTTTCAACTGTGAACTTACCCGTGACAAATTATGATTATTTAGAAACATTTTTCATTAAAAAAAGCTATAAAAAGAGAAAAAAAAGACAAATAAAATTTTCCTCTTGATTTTATTGTTGTTGAAAATGAACATGATTTACAATCTAAATTTCACCAAATTCTACAGATACTTTCCCTACATATTACAGAGTAAGTTGAGATACTTTTTCTACGTAAGAAATAAACACACAAAAAAATGTTGACAATGACAAGAGTTTGTGTAGCTTGAAATGACTTTAATGTCCGTCTGCATGTACTTTATGAGTCTTTGAAGATCGAATACAATGTATTTCCTCCTTAGGTTGTTGACTTCTTTATGAGTACTTGAAAAAAAGGAGTAGGAGGACTATATTTTTTAAAGGAATTTTTTTGGTTTGTTGTTTTGTAGAAACCAGAGTAAAATAAAATTTTTTTTCTTTAGGTTGTACCATTGGAATGGTGGTCAGTTACCCGGGACTGTATATGCTACTCCATGTCTGTCATTCTCCTCATTTTAGTCATAAGAGACGAGAGAGTTTACTGGTATGAAGCTCTTGTTCTCGTCCTCATCTACAGTTTCTACATCCTTGGTAACGTTTCGGTTTAATTCTACAATTCTGCAGATACGCATAAATTCCCCATATTTTTTTGATGTATCGATTTGTCACACATTGACAAGTTGACATTGTCCCCAGATTAGTTGAGAGCTTTAGCTTTCAATGATGAGCAAGGGCAAAATAAAATATTTGTTGATTTTATCTAAGCCTTAGTTGACACTGAGCTGAGATAAGATTTTGTACTTGACCTCAATGAATTGAATTTTACAAATAAAATGTGTAGATTGACCTCATTAAAAATTTACATAAATTAATTAATTTGTTGCGTACAGCTATGTACAAGAATGCCGCCCTAAAATACAGAGCCGAGCTCTTGGTTCGGGGAGTAGAGAGAAGATTATATAAAGGGAAAGTGGAGACGACGTACACAATGAAAGAGAATGGAAATGGGATTCAAATGGAGGCTGAAGCAATGCAAACAAGGGATGAGGAACTTGTTGAAAAAGCTCTACAAAATTTACAGGAACAAGCAGCAGAAGAAAAGGGTACACAATTTAATTAATTTCAGGGGGAGGGGGTGTGTGGGTGTGGGTGGAATCTATTGAAAAAGTCAATTTACAAAATTTAATTGTATGATAAAATTAGAAAATGAGGGACTATTGAAACCCCCGTTGGGTCAAGGATGTAGAGCATGGTGTGAATGGATGTTGGCGTGGCCAATCAATCTTTTTTATAAATTTACTGTCCCGGATTGTCGGGAACAAAAATGGCGTCGTTGGTATCCTCTCACTTTTTTTATGTGTGTCGTCTGGATTGGAATTCTTGCCTACTTGGTCAATTGGATGATGACTGTCATTGGTAATAAATTAAAAGACAAATCTTTAGAAAAATATTCTGACATTTTTTATTTATTTATTTTTGACCCAGGTCACACTCTACAAATCCCAGACTCTATTATGGGACTAACAATCATTGCAGCGGGAACGAGGCAAGTGACAATTAATTATTATAATAATAATTAATTAAAGTTGATTAATTTTGTTATTAATTGTTCATGTCAACAGTGTACCTGAATGTGTGTCATCAATAATTGTGGCAAGACAAGGACTTGGGTCAATGGCAATTAGTAATTCAATTGGGTCAAATACATTTGATATTTTAATGTGTTTGGGACTACCATGGTTGATACGAGCGTCCATAATTGCAAATAATAAGGAAATGAATTATATTCAAATCAACTCAACGGGGCTTGAATACTCAACAATTATGCTCATCACTTCACTCATCATCTTGTACGCCATTTTAGCTGCCAATAAATTTAGACTGGACAAGCGGGTTGGATTTACATCTTTGATTTTGTATGGTTGCTTCCTTCTATTTGCTTCCCTCTTTGAACTTAATGTCTTCTTTAAAGTTAATTTACCAACTTGTCTCTATCATGAAGATCCCGATGTTTAAATTAATTATTTTAATTTAAGTTACATTAAATTTTAAATGTTATTTTTAAGGCTGTTATTTCTTCCCTAGTCTTTTGTCTTGAGTTATGTCAAGCTATTTCATGAAACATTAATATTAAATTATTTCTTTTAATACAAGCTAACTAATTTTAAAAGACTAAAGTTTTTAGGGAATTTTAATTTTACCTTGCATTCTTTTAGCATTTTTAATTGTAATTTAAATTTTTGTTGTTTTTTTTGTAGAAAAGTTGTTTTTCTGTATTATGGAATTATTGAGTGTGTCATGTATTAATTTATACATGTATTAAAAATATATTTGGTGTGATTTCATAATAAAAATAAAAAGATTACTTAAAATTTAATTAACTTAAGTACAAATACTACACACACACACACATTCCTTTTTTGTGCCCTGACCTAAAAAAACAATAAAAAGCAGAAGAAAAATAGTGGAATTTTGAAATTGTACAATAAAAAAAACCAAGTAAAATGTGACTACCCAAAAAAATTTATTTTTTGGAGTGGGGGAGACGATATTAAATAAAAAAATGTGGTCTTTTCCAGAAACTCCATGCAACTGCATTCTACAAAAAGTGGAGGGGGAGTCTCTAGTAAAATTGCATGTGCAATTCATCATAATTACATTTTATACAGAGTCTGGATCATAAAAAACATTCGATGCAGCGAATAATTTGCAAAGTTACGAGTACTACAGCTACACTACAGTATCCATGTCATGACTCATGAGCATCTACTTTTTGCAAGGCCATAAGAATAAATGAATAAAAGTTTGTTTTTTTAGTTTGCAAAAGTAGAATAAATAGGGGAAAAATGTTTTGGGAAGAAATAAATTCTTTTTTTTTTTCTTATTTTCTGCTGATTTCTGGTTTACAAGTTTTTTTCTGTGAGTTTTGTAGAATCCTTATCGTTCCTCAACATGTTATTTAAATATGAAAATTCTTTTTCCTGTGTTTTTATGCAGGTGATTGACTGGTGAGAATGACTATATATAATACATGTGTGATAAATAAATGTAAATTGATAAAGTTGACGATAAGAGAGAGAGAGAGAAGGGCCACTCGTGACTTGAACACATTGGGCATACAAAGTTAAAAATTATAATATTAATATTATTTGACCAGATATAGCTGAATATCACGAGAAAATAATTCAACACAGCAGAATTTTAAACTCATGACCCTATAAAATATCGATTGGCAATATTAGCATTGATTTTTGAATACACGGACACTTGAAAAATTTAGAATCAATTTTTTATATAAATTCTACAATTGAGTTTCAATTCAAATCCATCTGGGATCATCGTATCGAACACAAAGATAAACAAAAGTTCATTTTATTCAGTTATGACGATAACTCATCTATCTTGGATGGTCTTTTCTAACGTCTTTCAAAACTGTTTTAAAGTGTGTGAACTAAATTAATATTTAAATAATCCCCATTATTGTGCTACACATTATTTAAGAGTCGAGTGTCTCATTCAAAATTTAAAAGAGGGAGCATTGACCCAACCTTGGAGAAACTGTCAAACATTATTTTTTTCAGTATGAAAAATATTTTCTTTACAGTTATTTACATAAATGATAAGCCAATTTTTGTTGTGTACAGATACAAATGACAAAAATATAAATCTTACGAGTATTTCTTGTACAATTCAAGTTTGGTCTTGTTTTTTATAAATGACGTTAATTAAATTTTAAATTAATTATTTTTAACTAGATAAACTTTCAAGAAATTCCAAGGAAAAGGATTTGCCAAAGAACAAAGAAATAATTAAAATAATGACTAAGATTCCAGTCACAACAACAACACAAAAAGATAAAGTACAAAGTATGGAAGTTTCAGGTAACCGAAACCCGGGAGGGATGACATCAACAAGAACAAGTCATAATAATGTGATGTCAAAAAGGAAAGAATCAACATTAAAAACAAAATTTAGATTGAAAAGAAGAGTCCTCATGTGTATGTGGACTGTTTGGTTTGTCTACATGAGTTTGACAGCTCCTGAAGTTGAGTCTGTTCCAGCACTCGCCTCCAGCTCACAAAATAATTTTGGACAGGAAGACCGAGAACCTTACGCAAGTTTGAATTGGCGTACTGCTCAAAAATTTGGTAAAAACTTTTTTTTTCAATTAATTGTCATTTTTGTGCATCTTCTTTGTTTTTAAATAAATATTATTTTAGCTTCCAGAAAAAGCTTAGTAGAAGAAGATAATAATCGTTTTGACCCCATTTACCGGCCATTATTAAAGGCAACTTTAAATGAAGATGATTATGATTCGGACTATGACCTTGTTGCTGGATTTAATTGTACTCCTCCAGCCATCCTTGACTTCCCTTCCGATCTCTTTAATCAAGCTCAAAGACGTGGAGGAGCCATTGTTGCTCATTTTATCGCGTCCTTGTAAATAATTACAAATAAAATAATATTTAAATATCAAGTCAATTATCTAAAAATCTGCAATTATTTTATTTTAAACAGATACGTCTTCTATGCCTTAGCAATTGTCTGTGATGATTATTTTGTCCCTGCTATTGAATTAATTTGTGAAGGTACATCAAATTAATAATAAATAATAATAAAATAAAAATCAATTTTAATTGAAATCTTTTACAGAATTAAAAATGCCACCTGACGTTGCCGGAGCCACATTCATGGCAATAGGAACGAGTGCTCCCGAATTCTTTACAAATATCATCGGCACATTTGTCACTGAAGGTGACATTGGTGTGGGCACTATTGTGGGGTCAGCCGTTTTCAATATTTTGGCAGTCTGTGCTTGTTGTGGATTTGCAGCTAAAATGGTAATTAAAATATTAAAACAAATAATCTACAAAATTTGTATCGTTTAATCACCTACAAATTAATTAATTTGCAGGCACTGCCATTGGACTGGTATCCGTTAACGAGGGATTGTATTTTCTACTTACTATCCGTCATCCTGTTGCTCGTTGTATTACAAGATGAAAAAGTTCACGTTTACGAATCTGCTATCCTCATCCTTGTCTATGGTCTCTACATAATAGGTACGCTTTCTGTATATATATATATATATAGTACACTATAGAACTGTACTAAATATTTAAAAAATGAGGGACAGTCCTCATGAAAAGCTTTTTCAGTCTCTTGACAGCTACTTAATCATCATTGTACCATGGTTGGGAGTTAAATTTGAAAAAAATGCTCGCATTTGTAATAACGAATAGCCCAAAAAAAACTAACAAAAGACACTAAACATGCGGGTGGCTCATGATTCCTTCTTTCTCCTTCCTCTTTTCTCCTTTGGCCTTTTCTGTCTGTTATTATTATAATTTAAGACTTTCTCCACCAAAAAACTTTATCAGTTGTGACGACGTTGAGACGGAGAATGTTGACAGGATGAGGATAATGAGAAGAAAAGTTGCGTAAGTTTGAGAGAGTGGAGGGTGATGAATGATGTTGATGTGAAATTTTCATACACATTTCTAATCTCCATTAAAAAAGCTTTGCAAACATGTCCAACCTTAATTTTTGTTGGTTGGTTGTTTATTTGTATCTTGCTTGCAAATCTTGATTTTTTAATTTTGGTTTTTTTACAAAAATATTGAAATAATTTTTTAAAAATAATTTTCTCAATATTTGATAGAATCCACCTGAAAATTGGCAATTCCTTTTATTTTAAATATCAGAAATTTGTAAATTCTCTGTTGACTCCTGACCTTTTGTTATTTTTAGGACTGTAACAATTTTGTCCTTCACAACTAACAAAAGTTTTCCTTGATGCCCGCACAAATGATGTCACAGTTGAAGTTAAAGAGAAAGAGAGAAGAGCACAAAATGTGAATAGTTAGAAAATGTACATGTACATAAAATTACAATAGTTTAAGTGTATTAGAGCATATTATGAAAATAAGAGGGGGGGGGGGGGAGTTTTCCTTGGGACAAAAGTTGAGCCTTGTGGTCTCTTGTGTTTTGATTGTATTGTGGGGGACTGTTGAGGCTCAAAAACTCTCCCATGACTCACTCTCGGATTAATTCATCATTGTTCCTCGAGGAAATTGACATTTCATTGTGTTTCCCCGACTTCTTTATCACACCACAGACTTTGACTTTGAGAACTTTGGCTTGCGGGCTTTCAAAGATAAAACTAAACATTTTAGTCGAGTCTCTCTCTCTCTTCTAAAAACAAGGAAACTTTCCATTCTTCCATTTCTCTCTTCTATTTAAAACTAAAACCAAAGTGATAATCTGTACAACAGCTGGCTTTTGTATTCTCAAAATTTTCAATGCCATTCTAAAATGGAAAGATGCTCCGGCTCCAGCTAATCAAAACTCTTCTCAATTCCCAGGAATCATCTTACAGTATCTGTATCAAAGCCAAAATTCATCCAGGAAATTATTTTGAGAAGGGTAGAAAATCAAAATATTGAAATTTGTCAAAAAATATAATTTTTTTGGCCACTTTTGCACAATGTCCCACATTATTTTGTTTAAGTCAAGGCTAGCCCATGTAACAGATGAGGTAAGGGGTAACCCAGAGAGAGAGAGAGAGAGAGAGAGAGAGAGAGAAATGGGAAAAATAACATTTAATTATCATGAGGATACACTCTCTGCTGTGTATGTAAAACTACACAAAGATTTTAATGGCCAATGGAATTGGCTGCTATAACAAGTAATATTCATAAAGTCTCTCTCCTGCTTTACATTCATGGAGGGGAGGGCAATAAAGCAAGACATTAGCATGTTCCGATGATGGCCAATAAAATGTTTACAGCTCTGGCTTTCTCCGACTTTCTCTCTCTCTCTCTCTCTCTCTTTCTCTTTCTCTTTCTCTTTCTCTTTCTCCAATGTCTACATTTCCACTTTCCCACTTTCTAGGGAGAGAATCATGTCACAACGAGGAAGTTTAGAGTCTAAACAAAAGACCAAAATGGTTTACAAATGTAAAAGATAAGAAAAGCTTGGGAGGGGGGAAATATTACAAACAATAATAATTATAATTATAATAAAAATCTACATTAATAAAACGCCTTGCCCTCCTCCCTCCTCCGCTTTCTTTCCTTCCGCTGTCGTTTTATGTACAACTCCATTACTGAAAAAGGCATAAGTTTAACTACCTTTCGGCGTTAATGACTCTCCATTTTCAATGATGAGTGCGTATCTTTATGTATGTACAATGTACACACAGATATGTGTAATTAGTTAATTGACTCTTTTTAGTGTTAAATCATGGTGAAATTTTTTTTTTGTTTTAGCAATGTGGAAGAATACGGCATTGAAGAAAGGAGCGAATAGTCTTGTTGAGAGATTGGGATTCAATGTCAAGGAAAAATATTCTCCTAACGATGATCCCACGCAAGATTCTAAACCTCAAACTGAGTCAACTCCTTTACTAGGTTTGCAACGTAGTTAATTTATAAAATTTTTAAACATTATAAGGTCCGTATAAGGTGAGGACTCGTTTGCGAATCAGTTGGAATTAAGTGATTTTAGATGTATGTCGTTGTACGCTAGAAAATTTTACATCAGGTAGTATCAAAGTAATGAAAACTGTTACTGATTTCCTTAATTTTGATATTTCAGATTTTTGGAACTCCTTTTTTGAAAACTTAATGATATTTTTGTAGGTTTTTTTAAACCATCAACCTGTTATTTCCATTCTGTACACTGGAATGTGAGCTCCTGTGATCTCTTACTCATGAAGAACTTTTAATTTCTTTTACAAAAATTTGGAGATTTTTCTGAGATTCTTTTTTTGACAGAAACCTTTCATGTTTGATTTCTTGACTCATCACAAAAACATCTAACAAAATTCTTGTTTTATACAAGGACTAATGACAATGCCATTATTTTAGCCCCACTTTATGTATTTTCATTTTTTATAGTGGGTTTGTGATAATGTGCTTGTTTGTCAGCAGCAGGACAATGTCATAGATCGGCATTTTTGTTCTCATGATCTTTCTGGCATTTGTCAATTACATGGAGACCCTTGTTCTTAATTGAGACGACCATCATAAATTTTTATTTTTGTTTGTCAGTCACTTGACAATACCAAAAAATAATTGTGTGCTGAAAAAAGTTGTATTTTTACGCATTCATAATTTTACTCTCTTGGAGTGGGTTAATTTTACCCTTCAGAATTTTGCATTTCATTGAGACTTGACTAACCTTGTTTGAAACTATACTATAAAATCCAGTCACTATCATACAGGCCAACAAATTACGTATTTAAGAAAAATTCGCGAACGAGTCCTCACCGTATATGGATCTGTTTAGTTTGATCCGCTACTTTTGTATTGTACTTACATTAGGTGGAGGGGATCCACCGAGAAAATTCAGTGGGGAAGAAAATGAGTTTGTCTCAAGAGAAGACTATGATGACATGCTCATTCACAAAGCTTTACAGCGACAGAAAGAAGATGCAGAGGAGGAGGAAGGTAAAAGCCATTTTTCGTCATTTCTTCACATTCTCATCACAAACTCACAACACATGAGCTCTTCATTTATGACTCATCAGAAAGTGCGAGATTCCAGAGACAGTTTCTTGAGAAAAAAAGAAGGATTGTGATAATCCTGCAATTTGAAAACTGATTTCACTTTATAATTCAAGCAAGGTCATGAGTCATGACCTTGAAAGTTTACACTATACAACTATCGGTACAGTATACACAAAATTGTAAGGATTTAAATATATTATAAAATATTTCTACAATGAAGTTCTTTGAACCAAGAGAAATTGCAAATTGCCATGTAGAAATTACCTCCATTTAGTGCTTTTCACTGTAGACTTACACAGAGCTTCTCTGTGTTGTGATCTCTATAAAGATATCACGCAAAATAAACTCTCTCGCCATTTAATCCTCTATGTACTTCTCGTTAAAGACTCCAAGAAAAAGAGATATACATAAGCTTAAAAAGTACATAATTTTCCAAATTAAATTTGTGTTACACAGAAAAATCAATTTACTGTGAGACGACCTTGATCTTCACAGTTCAAAAAAAAACAAAAATTTTGAATGGGAATTTAAATTGGGGGAGTTTATTTAACAACAAAGAAGACGTTCAAAGAACTTCAAAGATTTTTTGTACACTTTTTTTGATGCAGAGGAAGTATGAGTAATGATGGAGGGATTTAAATTGATTCACTCGAATTTATATTTTTCATTAAATTCCATAAGGTGCTTAGAACATATATTTGTACACATTTTAACAAGGTTCATGGCAATTAAACGGAGTACAAGAGAATGATGAAAAGTCATTAAAGATGGAAAATGATGGTACTGGATAACTAGTCGAGAGAACAAATCGTTGAATAAATCAACTCACATCGTTCTCATCCCATAAAATCTACACTCAACTTTTCTACTACCAGCCATAATTTTCTTGCTTTTGATCGGCACAGATTTTAATGAGGGATATGATGTAACTCTACATTTTCCAAAATTAGTAGCAAACAATTCCGCAAAATAGCCATCATGATCTCATGAGTGACCATGCACATCATTTCCATTTAAATTATTACCTTAATTATCTCACTGGTCAATCAATTTGTGAAAGTGCTGACCGTAATTAATTTAAAAATCCATTTGTGAAGAATACAAAGAAATATTTTTCATGCAGTTAGATCTGTAGATTTTACCCAATTTTACATAAAAATTTCAAAAATTTGTCTTTGGTTGTAGATTGTAGAAAATGAACAATCAAATCACGTTTACATTTAATGGATGCAACCAAAAAAGATATTGGACTAGATCATAAATTGTGAAAATTCATATTATATAAATATAATACCAAAATTACAATATTTTATAATATGAAAAGGTCATTTTAATTCGAGACCACTGAACTTCAAGTCTTCATGGTCGTCATGATATTGACAATTGACATGTTGAGAGAAGGAATGAAAGAAATAAGAAAAATTATTTTGAGAAGCTCAGCATCCAAATCTCTCTCTCTATCATGTGTCCCACTCCCCAGATTGGACTTTGTGACTTCATTTTGACAGGATTTTTGTTATAGCCTTATAAAGTCTTGTCTTGATCCTTGAGTGGAACGTGATGGTCATAAAATCTCAATTTTTGATCCAAGATTATTATTTGGAAAGAACTTTCTTTATCCTCCTCCACATTTCATCACAATTCCTAATCCCCCAAAAGGGATTCCAATGATATTGCATTTTTATTTTGTATTGTTCATTTCATATCAAGAACAAAAAAAAATCTCTGACTCAATTTTGTCCAGAATCGATTGGGCCTTTTGTCTCCAGAAAATAATTTACCTTTGACGTCATTTAATTAATAATATTTACTACGCAAATTGAGAAACAATGGACAAAATGTAACTTTAACTAAAAACAAAATTTTGAAATTGAATTACTAGAAAATTACATTGAATAAAAGGTAAATTTGTAAAGGAATTTAAATAAATTTTCCAGGTGAATACGGATTATGTGAACCACCAAGAGGAGAAAGTTGTGGAGTTTGGCTTGAATGGATTGTTGGTTGGCCTGCTCGTCTTGTGTTCACTTTGACGGTTCCAGATTGTAGAAAATCAAGTTGGCGTCGATTTTATCCATTGACATTCATCATGTGCATCGTTTACATTGCTGTACTTGCTTACATTGTCTCTTGGCTTATGACTGTCATTGGTAAGTTAATTTTTGTATTTATTTCCTCACTCTACAGTTTCTCTCTTTTAAAATATTCTACACCCCTCCCCCTCCTCTCTCATTTCCCATTGTAAAATTTTAAACTTGTGCACAAAAGTTTTATGAACAATGGCCACACATTGTAACAATATTACAAATATAATGCTGATGGTACATAATATAAAATGTACAATATGAAAGTATGCATGAACGTCACTAAATTTTCAATGGGGATAAAGTTTACAAACAAAAGTTGAAAACTTGATTAGTTTTAGTGTAGTTTTGGTACATGTCAAGGATCATGACTTGAAATTACTTTTTGTGACTCCACATTAAAATTTCTACAACTTGTCCTTCTTCTTTTGTCTCTCTCTCTCTCTCTCTTGTATGAAAATTGTAATTTTAAAAATAATTTCAATGTCATTTAAATTTCTCTCTCCCTCTTTTTTGGGAATAATATTTACGTAAATACTAAAGACCCAACAAAAATGACGGAAATTCAGTACTTTTTATTGTTGTATAAAATAAATGGTAGATTTTCTTTTATTACAAGAATAATTTTCAACTTTTATACTGTACATAGAGGAATGTGGGAATTTTTATTTTTTAAAAAAAGGGGACTTTTATTTTGGTGAAAGTATGGTTAGGTGAGAGAGAGAGAGGATGAAAAAAATTCAAAAAAACGGAGTAAATTACGAGTTAGGAATGAGAACCAATTGCCCGGCAAATATATGTCTGTGTCTATTACACCTCGTATTTTACACTAAAAACTCTCTCTCTCTCTCTTGTATAACTTACAAGAATAGGGAGAGCTTAGCAGAGTGGGAATGTTATATTTACAACTACTACAGGGACGCCTCAACGCCCTCCCCCTCAATTTTTCCACACAATTTCGTTGCCAGTTTATGAAAATTACAAAATTCTAAATTGTGACTACTATGGGCTACATATTGCATTTCCCTTTCTTATTTTCTCTCCATTTTACTCCCCTTCCCCCTCGTTCTTATACCCATTTCATATTTTTTTAAGGGAATTTCAATTCACCCTAAGAATGGGGTTAAGTACACATTTATTTTTTTTGGCCCAAAAGTTAACATGTTTTTTTTCTCTTTGTTGGAGAGAAGAAGAAATGCTTCAGTTTAATAAAATTGTAAAAAATTATGGATAATCAATTTTATTCTTATTATTTTTTTGCATGGTAGGACACACTTTCAGTATTCCTGACTCGGTGACGGGATTAACTTTTGTGGCTGCCGGTACTTCCGTACCTGAGGCCGTGAGCTCGATTATTGTGGCTCGTCAAGGTGAAAATTAATTTTTTTGAATGAAGAATTTAGTCAAATAATGATTTTTAATTGTAAATTTTAATTATTTATTTTAGGATTGGGCTCAATGAGTATTAGTAATTCAATTGGTTCAAATACATTTGATATTTTAATGTGTCTTGGAATTCCATGGCTGATTAAAGGACTAATGGTTGTCAGTTCAGAGATAAATTATATTCAAATCAACTCAACGGGATTAGAATATTCCATAATTATGCTCCTCGTCTCTCTCGTCTTCCTCTACATTCTTTTGGCTTGTAATCAATTTTATTTGGATAAAAAAGTTGGATTAATGGCTCTAGTCATGTACGCCGTTTTCCTTGTTTTTGCCTCACTTTTTGAGCTCAATTTTTTCTTCCAAGTCAATCTACCCGCTTGTGATGTACCTGACAATTTTTAATTTAGATTTAATACCAATAGTGTATTATTAGTCATTTTTAATTTAATCTGTGTTTCTTGTCTTATTAATTATTTTTTGTTGGAAATATTTGACATATTTCGTTTTTTAATTTAAATAAAAATAAAATTGTGTTCTTCAGGACTGATAATAATTAAATTATTGTAAATTAATTGACTAGTGTCAATTCAAAGCATCAAATCATTTTTATGACATTACAAAATAAAAATATTTGGCCTTTGTCCAACAAAAGAAGCCAAAATGGAGACACGTGCTCGGGAAAAAATAATACAAGACAAAAATTGCAATGACCAAAACCTGGCGCCTTGCTATAGCCAATATAAGACATGAAAAAGACTTAATTCAATTTCCGAGATCCCAAAAAGTCCGTCAATATGAACATTTTATCAAGACCAACTATTGTCCTATCGGTGGGCGATTATGAGGATAAAACGTAGAGAGAATCTTGAGCATTTTTTTCAATCACACAAAACTTTTTTTTTTGGCTGGACTTTCATCTTTATTGACTTAAAGGATGAGAAGAAATTCCACACAAAAAAAAGTTGGGCGTATCCGTTACTTTTTTTTGTACAAAGTCAAAGTCCTAAAAACTTGTTATGCCGATGCGGGTTATATAAAACCCGAGCCTCTCTTTCTTTCTTTCTCGTGTGTTTTTCACCATCAAATTAACTGTCTGTCTATTTCAATAAAATTAACGACTAAATGGTCTACTTGATGACTATCGTGGTACTTTTTGAGAAAAATGGGGAAAAGAGTTGATGAAAGGGAGAATGAAATTATAATGATGGAATTAAAGTCAAACTTCTTGGAAAACAATTATCTTTCTACCCCCCTCCAAGGCTTCAACACACAAAGATTGAGCTACTGTCAATCTTAATACAATTTTAACTTTGTTTTGCCTCCAGAGATAAGAAAATCTTGGGGGTTATGCATTTTCATTATGTATTTTACTTATTTAGTCATAGTCATGAGACTATAAATAAAATTTAATTTAATTTTAAATCATAATAAAAAGTGACAATGACCTCCAAATATTTTGTGTCATGACTCGTGACCCTGAAAACTTGAAAGAATGAACCCAGAAATAAATTATGGATACAGTATAAAATATGAGAATATTTTTCAATAAAAAATGATTCACATTTTTCATAGAGCAACAGGTTGACTATAAGTTTTTGTGTGGGATGGAACTGTCATAATAAAAATGGATCGAGTGTGTCTTTTATAGACGATTCAAATTTCATAGAGCCCAACTTTTGTTTATTTTGAAGTCGACAACCTTGAGGATTCTGAAAAAAATATTGATTGACAATCTGAATGGGAATGCTTTTATAAATTCCAACTTTTGTTGATTATTATCATTTCTCATGAATTCACCTTTTGATCATTATCGCTTGTATACAGTACACTCAACCATGTCTATTAGAGCAGTTAATTATCTTTAGTTCATCTCTCTCATTATAATTATTATTAGTACTCTTAAAAATTAAAAATGTTTTTGTGACCTTTGGCTCTATAAGGTCAAGATTGGAGGACCCTTTTAAGTGAAGGAACTTAATATTCAAATTTAATATTATTAAATAAGTATATTTAATTATAAAATAATAAATCCTCTCGATGTAACTGTGATTAAAATAATTTAATTTAATTTTAGACATTAGCGGTTAGGGATGAGTAATCTGAACACATCTTTGTTCTATCTGTCTCTCTTATATTGCACAGATAATAAAATTGAATTCAAAAAATGTTCACAATATTGTTCACTAAAATATTCAAAACTGTTGTATAATAATAACTAAAAAAAATTAGTAATGAGTGTCCTCAAATATTTATTAATATTAATTACCTTCCTATCATGGCAAAGTGGGCTCGCAGATGGAAAACCGAGTCTTCACATTGAATTGACTGAAGATTACCCGGATTTTGAAGAAGAAGAAAATGGCGACGTCAAAATAAACAAGAGAAGTTTAGATGTAGAATTAAATGCTTATCTCAGTAGTTGTAATGTAACTTTGGACATGTGGCCTGACAAGACAATTAATATAATTTCACCAAATCAAGGACATCAATATCCCGGAAGTGTTTTTTGTCAATGGGAAATTCTAGGAGTGACAGAATGTTTACCTCAAATTAGTTGTGAAACTCTGGATTTAAGACAGACGGATAATTGTGATGATGAATATCTTTTCATTTCGGATGGAGTCTCAACTGGGAAAAAATTTTGTGGACCGAATCAAGGTTTTAGTCATCCTCTCAAGGCTAAATTCGGAGAGTATCTTTTTGTAGACTTTAGGACAGCTGACTCGACTCACTTTGATCGACTTTACCAGGGATTTAAATGTGTTGTTCGATGTACAGTCACGAAAAAAATTGAACCTTCGGCTAATCTCATGCCAGATCTTGAACCCGTTAAAGAAGATTTTACATGTGGTAAATTAATTGTATAATTTTAATTAAATATCAGTAAATTAATGAAAGGTTTGTCTAATTAGTTTGCGGAATACCCACTTCGGACGAGAGTAATCGAATTGTGAATGGAGAGACATCAAGAAAGAGTGAACTACCTTGGCAAGTGGCTTTAGTAAATAGTGGAACTCGTAAACCATTTTGTGGAGGTGCCATTTTTAATTGTTGAATTTAAATATTACTTTTATTTAATTTCATTTATTAATTTTAAATTATTTTTGATAGGAACTCTAATTAATAATCGATACGTCATTTCCGCTGGTCATTGTTTTGATGGGGAAGATGCAATAGCACGAAGTGTAGATGTGATACTTAATGGCTACATTTTGGATCGAGAATTCAAGGAATTCTTTCAGGATGTTGAAATGGGGTAAATTTTAATGATTAAACTAGTTATCTTTAATTAAAAACTACATAATAATTAAATGATCATGTCAATTATAGACAAAACGGATCAATACGAGGTCCCGGTTATAATTTGACAGACGATTCATCAGATGAGATACAAATAACTGTTGAAAAAATTATTATTCATCGACTCTTCAGTAAATTTGTCGAGTAAGAAAAATAATTTAATTTAAAGTCTAGAAAACATTTAATTGTCATTTAATTAATTTTTTGATTAGTTATGACAGTGACATTGCTTTATTACGACTGTCCACGCCAGTAGACTTTAAAAAACCTGGTGCACCTGTTCCAGCTTGTCTACCTATTGCGGAAGCTATTGGGAAAAATTTGACTGGTCAGAATGCCACTGTCAGTGGGTGGGGCTTGGCTCACCAGGTAGAAAAAAAATTAAAAATTAAAGAGAATTTAATTATGATGTAATATTTATTATAATAAAAGAATGCAGGAGCTACAACAAAAATTCTACAAAAACTTGAAGTCCCCATATTGGATGCGACAATATGTAAGGCGCTGTACTCCAGCTACGTTATTTCACCGAATATGATGTGTGCCGGATTTGTGGAAGGCGAACGGGATGCATGTCAAGGTGATTCTGGGGGACCTTTGGTATCCAAATCTGATGGTAATCAATGGACCCAAGTGGGCGTTACAAGGTAACCCCAATTAAATTTGTACCACTTGTAATTATTTTGTAAAAATAATTTTAAAACTATTTTGGATGATTCAGTTGGGGTAAAGGATGCGCAAAAAAAGATCGGCCAGGAGTGTACACCATTGTTGGAAGTTTGTGCTCTTTTGTTAAAATTAATTGCATTTGTCACCAGTAATTAAATAAAAATTATTATTTTCTACAGATTTCGTTCCATGGATCCTTCATAGAACCAAAGGAGCCAAATGGTGTCGCCGATCAAAGACGGAATCGAAGAACGACTAATAATCAACAGTGTTGATTCAACACACAAAAGTCACTGAAAAATTTTGACACTTGCAAAAACAATAAAATTGTATTGTCAAACTTATAACTGTAATTTTATTTTAAATACTCAAATATTTAAAAAAGTTAATGACTAATGACTATCCTCCAAAGTTAATGACTAAATGTCATTTAGTAAATGACTATCCTTCAAAGTAAATAATTAATATGAAATTGTCAAGTACATAAAAACAAGTACAATAAAACAAAATTAATTCCCTTCTACTGTGTGACACGTGCTTAATGTACAGGGAAGCTCATATTTAACTGATATTCACTAAATTGTTTATCGTAATTTTACGATGGATAGTTTTCATATTAATTATTATCAAATATTTTGATTATAAATAAGTTTCTAATTTCATGACTATATATTGGAATCATTGACTCATAAAGCTGGTGATAGTTATGACTGTTATGAGACGAGTAAAAATAATTTTGTCTAAAAGTAAAGTTGAGCAAACATCATAACGATTAGCTCTACAAATTACAAAAACTTAATGCACTTTCCCTTTTGAGAAACTATAATTTATTATTGCACTTTGGTGACGAACTGAACAGAAGGCTTTGATTGTGGCGTCATAATAAAAAAAAAGATTTTCAAAAAATAATTTTTTTTTTTTCAATTTAATTACATTTAAAAAAGTTAAAGGACATTCACGTCCTGCATAAATAAACAAGACTGACCGCGTCACTTTGTAGACATGTGAAATGTACAGTGACAATTAAAATTAAACTGTGATTAATCCATTTTGCCTTCCTCATCTTCAATTTAATTTGGTAAATGTTAGAGGGGGTTAAATTGTAAGGATGAGAGAATTGCATTTATTGAGTTGGCGGGTGACGGTGGTTCTTACAATTATTTTGGGACTTGAGTTGGACACTATTTTGTCACAAGAAGAACATGCACAAGTACAGCATGGTGAACCAGTAATCAGTGAAAATTTTGGACGAGCCATTCCGAATACAAAACCTCCTTTAAATGATGAGAAACCAGAAGATTTTCCTAGTTATGATAACATAATTAAAGTTGAGAATAATACGGCTAATATTTGGGATCAAATTTGGACTATGACGAACCAAGTGAGAAAGCCAAGCTATTTTTTAAACTGGTTAAATTTCAAAAATTAATTTTTAACCCTAAATATTTTATTTGTACAGCTAACACAAGCAGAACGTCTAAACAGAAATTATATTAATGACAAATTTTGGCCAGAACTTTTGACAAAACTTCGAGATTCTCATTTGGAGATTAAAGAGATGGATTACAAAATTCTTTTTAAAAGAAAACCATCTGCTTTAATGGATGCTCTTATAGGAATAACTTCCCTGTGAGTTAAAAAAGTTCTCGAAAAATTGACAGTTTAATTTAATTAATTAATAATTATTAATTATTTTGAATATTTTTTTTAGAAAGGACTTGTGGAATGTGGCCAGTAAAGTTCAGAAGACTGATCGGGATAAATTGTCGGTTCGATACATGGAAATGAGTTCATCTGCCAGTCAAATGCATCGATTCTACTTAAAAAGAATAAGGGATATTTTGGTAAATTTACTGAATAATTTCTACCATAATTTTTAAAAAATTAATTAATTTTCATTTTGGCGCTGTCTAGCGTGATGAACCCAGAATAGGAATGGTGGCCAACTCCATTTTGGGTTATAAGGGAGTCGTCTGGGGAAATAATAATACGGAGAGTGCATGTAAGATTCACCAATTATAAATAATTTGACATTAAATTTGATCAAAAAATTGTCTTTTAGTTTCCACCGCATATTATATAAACACACCGGCCCAGACTATTAACAGTCATCTTTACCTCGATGGGACGAAAAGTGTTTTTCAAGGAATTCGAGAATTTTTACAAAATAATGTTGGTTAATAAATTTTTAAATTACTAAAAATTACAAAATTAAAATGTTTTTGCAATTATCTAGCCCGACATTGTGTTGAAAGCACAGTACGATGGTAAAGTTTGTGAAGACAATCAAACAATTTTTAGCATCGAACCAGCTGGGTTGGACGTTCCCTATTATCTTCTGTTTCATTTGTGTCTTGTAGACATTAAATTTTTCAGTTTGATGAATTTTGCTCATCTTTACAATATGCTTTATCGTGAGTCTCATAAAATTAATTAGTTTACAAAAAATGGCTGTCTAAAATGTCTACCTTTTTTCAGAGGGTCAGGATTTCGGTAATCAAACTCTTCTTCGTACACAAATGCGTCAATCAGTTCAGTACAAAATTGATTTATTTGACAAGGCCTTTAACGAATTTTTAATTAATACTGGTCCAACATACCACATTTATCCTGGTATCACAATTTGTGATCCACTCCCAACTGATAATCAAACCAGAACCTGGATATATGACGAGAATTACTTCAAACTTACAAATTTCATCAAGGTACAAAATGTTTCAGAATACATTTCGATGTATAATAAAAAATGGCGTCATTTTTATTTTTTTATTGATATCTAACAGGTATTTGTAGCTCCCGAGCAAGAGCTTCACAAGGCGGGAAATTGTAAACAAACTTGTGACATGTTGGACGGTACTTACAAGCCTTGTAATGAGACTGATACGGATTGTATTCTCGACGAAGAGGCGGAATGTCTACAAAGAGGAAAAAGATGCAATCATTTTAATCCACCATGTCCGTATGGACAATATCAGGTAATTGAATTGAAACAATTTTCAGTTTAAATTAATTAAAAAAATGAAGGTATTTAACTAAACCTAAACTCACAGTGTCAAAATTCTACATCGAGTATGACAGTATGTCCCTCCAAAAGACCTGATCGTCTCTACGAATATATTAAAGGCAATGAATTTTATTTTGGTACACCCGATCATGAATGTCGCAATCAAACAACGTCATACAAAGGTGGTTGGACGATGGAACAGGACACGTTGGTTGATACTCCCCATTTTTGCGAAATTTGCTCTTGCTACTGTTTTGAACCGATGGTTCCATATTTTGGAAACCTTTCTGTACGCTACGTCAATACAGAAATGGTCCGGTCAAAACAATTACTTAATTATATTATCGTGGGCATCAAATTTGAAAAGATTAAGGATCAAATTCATATTCGTATTGCTGAGGCAAAGGCACTGCCAAATCGGAAAGTGGATATGTCTACACTAGAATGGACACCAATTGTAAGATTTTATACTCAATTAAATAGTTTAATAATTATTAATAAATTAATAATTAATTATTAATTTGAATGTCTTTTTATAGAAATATCAAACAAACCCAAGATTTATTACGCGACTGGACAAGGACATGCGGTCAATCAATTTGGACGATGTCGTTGTGGATCTACCCAATCGGGTCATCACTGGAGTTAAATTGTACACTGATAATTACAACGGCCATGTTCAGTACTGGTACATGGGTCTTGCAATTCTGGTATGCAAAATCAAACCAATTAATTAAAAAACTTAATTTTTTCCAGTGATAATTGGCATTTACTTTTTTGTAGAGTTCTGAAATCACAATGGAAGGCAAAGTAGTTCCTGGAACAGGAAAGCTTCGTCGAAATGGTAACAGTACGGTGCATCGAAACCGTTATTCTTATGGACAAGAACCGAGTAAGTTGGAATTAATAATTATTTTTAATTAATTAATATTAAATTAATTTAATTATACAATATTTAAATTTTATGAACATTCCCACCTCAAAATTGAATTATTTGTTCCAGATGGTCCTAATGACCCCATTCTAGCTGTTGGTCCATCCTTACCGGACACAACAAGCAATCAATATGCCGTTTTTGTAGGAACTTCACTACAAAAAGACGCTGCTCAATCAACTATTCCATTTTTTGATGCACAAAAATTAATTCGAAAGGAATCCAATTGGCTAAAGGGTATTGGAATTTATCACAAATCTCGACCTGGTTTTGGTGGATTCCTCGCCCTAAAACTTATAGAACATCAAAATAAAGAGTGAGGAGAGAAAAATAACTGAATTTTTTAAAAAGTCAAAACTGATATTGTGTTTTTGTCACTGTTCAAATTATTTATAAGATTGTTACTTAATTTTGTACATTTGTTTAAATAAAAATTGTCATTTTTTTATATGGAAAACACTCCAATTATTTTAATCGATTACCTGTGCTATTTACTCAAAAAGAATTTCTGAAACGACAAGCTACAACCTCGGTCAAACAAAAAAAAAAGTAAACGAGTTTTAAATCAAGTCGTTTGTAATTACGAACAACAAAAATGGCTATTTTAATGGATCATCTATATATTGTCAATAAATTGTTGATTGAGTCGTTAAAATGTATCTCGATACAATGTCGATTAAGTAACACATTAGTTAATGGATAGCTGTTTTCATTTTTTTTTATAAATTTCTAAAATTGTTAGAATAATTAATTAATTCAAAATTAATCCAAAATGATAAAAAAGTATTACCTGATATTCCTCCATTTTGTATTCACAATCTTGATCCTTTTCGAAACGACGTCAGCTAACAAAGACACACCGAAAAAACCACCTGGTAAAAACCAACCACCTCCAACCCCGGCGAGTAAACAACCCGAGTCTGAGAATAAGCCCGGTGGTTTTGAAGAAGGAAAATTGGAAGATTTCCCGTCCTTTGATATGATAACCTCTATTGAGAATGTCACTGCACAGGCCTGGGATGAAATTTGGGCCATGACACAAAATGTAAATTGAGCCACATATTTTTAATTAATTTAATTTCTCATTTGAATTTTTTTTTCAAGATGTCACAAGACAAACGGCTAAATAGTCATTACATGAATAACAAATATTGGCCCAAAATGTTATCAATATTAGGAGAGTCATCTTTTGTAATTAAAGAAATGGACTCTAAAATTCTTTTTAAACGAAAACCCTCTGCTCTGATGGATGCTCTCTTCAGGATAACGTCGCTGTCAGTTTTAATAACATTTAAATTAATTAACAACTCAAATCAATGACTAAAGAAAACAAAATGTGTACTTTAATTTTTAATTGATTATTTTACAGCAAAATTTTATGGGATAAATCAGTAATCACGGAAAAGAGTCCCGTCGATAAATTGGCAATTAAATTCTTTGAATTAAGTTCCGCTGCTACACAAATGCACAGATTTTTCACAAAAAGAATGCGAGATATTTTGGTGATGTTTAAACTTTTTTACTGACTTCATTTTTGAATAAGAATTAAATTAATGACAACTCAATTTACAGAGAGATGAACCTCGCATTGGAGCTGTGACCAGATCAATTTTTAATTACAAAAATTTTGTCTGGAGATCAATAGAGAATGGGAGTGACTGTAAGTTTCTAGTACTTTTTTTACTCCAAAATATTTTCTTGCCAGTTTCACTAAAAAATGAAAAATTCTAGTCAACCTAACGGCCTACAGAGACGGTCCAGGATTTACAACTGACAGACTAATGTATTTGGATGGAACAAAAGATGTTTTTCAAGGAATTCGAGAGATTTTGGCGGCAAATGTTTGTTTTTGACATTTTCATTTAATGTTTTAATTAATTTTTCTCTAATTAATTATTGAATTTTTAGCCGGACGTGGTATTACAAGCCCAATTTGATGGTAAAGTTTGTGAAGACAATCAAACAATTTTTACCATTGAACCAGCTGGTCTTGATATCCCCTACTACGTTCTTTTTCATCTCGGCCTTGTCGATATTAAATTTTTCAGTTTGATGAACTTTGCCTACTTGTACAACCAAATTTTTTGTGAGTCACTGATCTACATTTAAAACTATTTTCAAAAATATTGAAAATATCACTGATTTTAGTGGGAGAAGAGTTCACTGCTCAAGAAGAGCTTCGAAATCAAATGAGGACGTCCCTTCAGCATAAAATCGATTTATTTGACAAAGCTTTTACAAGATTCTTGACTGATACGGGTCCCACGTACAATACTTATCCAGGTATTGCAACTTGTGACCCCTTACCAAATGAGAATCGTACCAGACGTTGGGTTTATGGCGAAAACTACTTCAAACTTACCAATTTCCTTAAGGTACTCCATCAGCATTAAATTAAATACTCCGAAAATGTTTTTTTGATTTAATTAATAATTAATTAATAATAATTAATAAAAATTATTATTATTTTTCAGGTATTTGTTGCACCAGAACAAGAACTCCACAAAGAAAATGATTGTACACAAACTTGTGATACATTGGACGGTACTTACAAGCCTTGTAAAGAGACTGATACAGATTGTATTCTCGATGAAGAAAGAACAGGAATGTCTGTCAAATCGCGGCCATTGTAACCATTTTAATCCACCATGTCCATATAGACAGTATCAGGCATGAAAACAAATAATTCAAAATAATATTGCCCATTATGAGAAAAGTAATTTTTTTGTGGATTTAGTGTCAAAATTCCACATCGAGTATGACAGTCTGCCCCTCCAAAAAACCTGATCGTCTCTACGAATATATTCAAGGCAACGAATATTATTTTGGGGCACCTGATCATGAATGTGCCAACAAGACAGTATCATACAAAGGTGGTTGGAGAATGGAACAAGACACACTTGTTGAAACTCCTCATTTTTGTGAAATTTGTGCCTGCTACTGTTTTGAACCCATAGTCCCATATCTTGGAAGTTTTTCAGTGAGGACAGTGAACGAATACATTGCCAAATCCAAATTCAAATTAAATTATGTCGTCGTTGGAGTCAAATTTGAGAAAGTTAAAGATCAATTTTACATTCGAATTGCAAAAGCCAAAGCCATTTCAAATAGAAAAGTTGATCCCTCTACAATCGAATAGGGGTCCTATTGTAAGACTTGATTTGAAAAAATTCTGTGATCAAAATTAATTACCTTTAAATATTTTTGGGGGTATTTAATTAAAGGTGTACGAATCAAGAGAGACATATAAAACAAGATTGAACAAAGATTTACGTTCCATTAATTTGGATGATGTAGTTGTGGATCAACCAGATCGTGTGGTCACTGGGGTCAAATTGTATTCAAGTGTTTATACAGGTCATCTCCAATATTTCTACGTAGGAATTTCGATTTTTGTATGGATTCATTTTTATAAATAAGGCATTCATCATCATAATTAATTTGCGGACATTTTGACAGACACATTGTATCACTGAAAACGGGACAATTTTATGGGACACTGGAAAACTAAGAAAAAATGAAAACAGTACAGCGCATCGTAATAAATATAGTTATCAACCAGATCCAAGTAAGTGTACATAATTCTACGCCTCAAATTAATTAACCTCATAATTAACTAATTGAAATAAAAATTTAGATGGACCAGATGACCCAGTTTTAGCAATTGGCCCCTCCCTACTTGACACAACCAGTAATCAGTATTCAGTCTTTGTGGGAACTTCATTACAAAAAGACGCTGCTCAATCAACTATCCCATATTTTGACTCACAAAAATTAATTAGACCAAATCCTGTACCCCTCAAGGGTATCAGTCTTTATCACAAATCTCGACCGGGCTTTGGTGGATTTTTAGGCCTTAAAATTATAGAACATCATGACTAAAATTTAGTCATTAAATCATAAATATTTTAAATCTATTTTTTAATTTTTATACATTTTAACATTTTATTAGTCAAGTCTCCACATGTTTCAACATGGGCCATTTTTTACTCTAAACAAAAAAGAAAAGGTTGAAAAAAAGTCAAAAAGCAATAGTTCTATTAACAACTATTAATAATAATACACATTATACAATTCTGCATTTAATTGTCCAGATAGAAAACACACGAAGAGAGAGAGAGAGAGAATTTTTAAGAGTAAAGGAAAATTGTACCGTAGTTTATTACATGTAATTAAATATGATGACAATACTAAATACTACATAGTGTACTACAATAAATAATAATTATTTTATAAACAAATCCCATTATAACATTCCAATGCATGGCATGAATTGTACAAAGAATGAAAAAAAAAATACCAAAAATATTCCTCCTACACAAACATCTCTTGTGCATGTAATGTTAAACTCTATATAGTTAACTGTACAGTTATAATACAAATATTATAGTCTAAATATAGCCCGGACGTCCGTTGTTCAGAGGGAGAGAAGTGAGTGTACATACATAATAATAGAATTGCAATAAATTCCAGTCTCAGTAATAAATCACGCAAGCATGAATAAATACATGAAGTGCATTATTATTGCCATGGTCTGAGATCCTCGGAGCGTAAATCAGCCAAAGTTTCCTTTACCCTGCCACTCCATATTTACATCTAAAGCCATACATGGGGACCATACATGGGGACCCGCAAAAAAATATAGTAGACTTTTTAGACACGTTTTACAATTCACACAACATCCTCCCCTTCATCTCTTCCTTCTTCTATGTACCTATTTTTTACATAACTACTTTAGTATGGGTCTAACATTAGATTGTATGTAAGATCTTTTTTTTGAACAGAGAATAAAAAAAAGATACTTGACAGCTATCTAAATTCTAAATTGTGAAAAAATGAAAAATCAATTCTAAACCAAAAAAAACATCTCAAAAATGCTTTCTACCCCCTTGTCTCCATTTTTCTAGAATTGAACCCACAATTTTTTTTAAAAAAAAGTTGCTTTCCATCATTTTTTGGAGGAGGAGGGGGGGGGAATGATTAAATGTGGAGGGCGAGACGATTGACCTAACCAAAAATTGAAAATGCTGAACATGGTTTTAATTACTACAGTTTACACGAGAAATGAAATCACGCCATTTGTGTTAATTAGTACTTTCAAAAAAACTAGACATTTAGGGCAAAATGCACCATTGATGAAAATGATTATTATTTTAGCTTGACTTTGAAACTATTTTTATTGCAAAAAAATAATATTGGTGAGTATTAGTAAATGTTTCGGGTTTTTTTCGTATAAAATACAAATACGAGTCATAATAGTAAAGAGAGGGGAAAACTACTGGAAAGATAATTTTTAGGACTAACCCAATGTGGAACCACAAAAGAGAGAGAGAGTGCAATCCAGGATATCCGTTCTGATAAAATAAGACACCAAAATGATACAGCCTGGATGTGTCAAGATGATGGAACAACAAGATGAGGATACGGGTCTCATCTCATGGTCACAATATGTACACCCTGTACATCTCTAAAAATATATCTCAAGAACAGGATTATAGATATCAAGACGAGAGAAAAATACGGAGGAGTAATAAATTTCTACAGTGGCATTTTTGTAATGACAATTCTAACTCTCTAGACACACATCACATTGATACTGAGACTGACTGAAGGGATATAAATTAGAATTAGAGAAAACTCAAAATTTTCAAATTTATATACAAACCAAATTATCATCCCTCAAAAAAAACAACCAACAAAAGTTTCTCCATATTGACAGTTGACGAAGGATAGAGAATATTTTTAGAAAAAAATACAATATGGCCATCAAAACAAAAAGTATAAAAAAAATATTTTGACAATATTTTAAATTATTTTTGGCTAAATTTAATTATTTTGATATTAATCCATTTTAGAACTAGTAAACAACTTGACGTTAATAATCCTAATCTTGTTAAAGACCCTTGACCTATCCAAGGGGTATCTCTACCCATCAAGAATTTCATCTGGGATCTACGAACAAGATTTGAGCAGTTCATCAATATTTTATGATTCATTCAAGTCAATTATATTCGAATACAAAGTCCCATCATGGAAGACGATCGATATAACTCTTCGAGATTGGAGATCAATTTGTGAGACAGATAATTTTTCACCGAGCTACACATGTCCCGTATTCTTTTACTTGGAACGATTCATCGAAAGACTTCAACGTGAATTGGTGAATCAATCAACCATAGCTGGTTTTGGAACCTCACCTTCAAAAATCCCTTATATTCCAGAACGATGCACAAAAATTCAAAAACATTTCCCGACAATGCTCACCTCCAAAGCATCTCTCGAAAATTATTTAATCACAATGACCACTGCGTGCCAACTTAAAGGAAATGTGGTGAAAAGGGCTATTGATGATTATATTTATAATATAAAATTAATTTACAGTAGTATGGTGAGAAAATTTGAGGCGGAATTTTCAACAAAAACTACTGGAGACAGAGTGGGTCCTGCTTATTATGTTAATCAGATTACTTCAGCTCAGGGACTCATGTTATTCAATTATTTTTTTGAGATGAATCGTTGGGACAGTGCTGTCAAATCTTGTTCTATAAGGTTAGTTTTATTTTTTTAAATTATTGACATTTAATTAAATTAATTTTTATGATAGATTGATCCCAACATCTATTCTGAAATCATCAAATTTGACGGAAGCTTTGAATAAAATTGAGAGTGAAGCAAGAAAACAAAATTATTCTCTATCAATTCCTCTCAATGATCCATCATCATATTTAATTGCTCCATTAGCAGATTGCACCTTTACGGCTCTTCCAGTCGATTCGTTTGTTGTTCGAGTTCTTGTACCAGTTTTAAAAAATTCTTTGAAACCAAAATTAATTAAATTGACATCCATCCCATTTTTCTTGGACAATAAGGGAGAGACTGGCCCTCTAATTTGTCAAATATTTAGTGATTTGAGTGGAACTTATGTTTATGATGAAGCGAGGAATTTTTTAATTGCCTCTAATTGTGATCCTCAATTAGACAAAAATCTTTGTCAAATTCCTACAAGTTCTTCAATGACTTTGCCAAATCTCTGTGCATCGGCGTATTTTTCCCGGTCTTTTTTAAAAATAAAAAAATATTGTAATTTAGTTTGTGAAAAACAAATTGACAATTTAGTTCCTCTCCCAATTTTCTCTCAAGTTTCTTCTGATCGGTACATCGTGACGGGGAATTCGGATATTCAGGTTCTTGTCAAATGTCAGGGAAAACAAGATCAACATGTTAATCCGGATGTGGTGGGATCGATTGAAATAATTCTTGCTTGTCAATGTTCCCTTCATTTCAATTCTCAAATATTTTCACCTCGACAACCTTGTGGTAATGACCTCATCATTAGTCATATCACACCTGTTCAATTTTTAAATCAAGATTATTTAATGAGCTACGATCCTTTGACCATGAATTTCACTGGAGTTTTAAATAAATCCATGATGGACTCCAAATATTTTGATACAAATAAAATACAAAGACTTGCTGGACAGGTTGATATTCAATCAGGGATTTTGGTTGATCAAATTGATTTGGATACTGGTGATGACGCTTCGGCTCAAAGTTCATCAGTGGAGCAAAATGGATCAGTGACTAGTTTATGGATTTTTGTTGTATGTCAAACCATTGGTTTTACATGTTTCGTCATTTTTGTTCTCGTCAAATTTGGATTTTTTTCATCTTATAATCGATTTGATTCAAAAAATCCTCAAGCCTTAAGTTATTCCACAAGAGAACCAAATCCTCAGTTGTCGGCTAGTACTCAAAATATTATTGATGGTTCTAGAGCTCAAGATGATCATTATTGTCATTTGTAATTATTTTTTAAAAAAAATTGTATTTAAATTAAGGATAGATATAAAATAAAAATAATGTTTTTAAAATAAGACAACTTTTTTTTGCACACCTGTTGTATGCTCATTTGTAAATTATTAGTAATTTTGTATGTTAAATTAAAAAATTAAAGGATATTAATAATCACAATCTTATTGTGTTTAATTTTAATTACAATTACCTGAAAACATGAAATCATTTAACCTGTTATTCTGAGTAAAGTCAGTTGACATCATAATAACATTAATAATTAAATGATGCCAAAAATAGAGGGAGGAGGACTAAAGGAGATTAGAACAATCTAGTGATTCCGGTATATCGTAATTTGAAGGTAAACAAAATATTGTTTTATCTTATCTCCATTTTTTTTGCTCTGGCTGTATTACTTAATTGTCAATTTAGCCTTGATAAAATGAAATCATATGTTTTAGTTTGTCTACATAGTCACAGTATTAAGTTCCCAAAAAAAATATTTAATTGTAGTTTGTAGTTTAGTCAACTTTTAAAAGTTAATTTATATCTGTCATTAAAAATTTGGAAAATGATTCACACACAAAAAAATTAACTTTGTACGACAATACTACACGGCCTATTTAAAATTATCATTTTTTGATAAGCCAAAATGTAGGTCTCAATTGAGACTGAACCATCCCCAAACTGTCCAGTCTACGCATTTATCTCAAATTGAAAAGAGTATTGTGATCACAAATAAAGTGCAAAAAATTAAATTCCAGAAAAATGTCCAGTGACATTGAAACCAGTAGTCCCCCCTCAACTCCCCCGCCCCCAAGATTCTCCCCACCAAAACCGCCAATCCCTCCCAAAAATACTCATGGCACTCATGCAAATTCCAAAGAGAAGACCATTGAAGCTTTGAATATTATTTATGGACGAAAATTGAATCCAAATGATCCCGTTCATGAGACAAGAGACAAGGATGCGGACAAGGATGAATCTATGAAAATTCATCGATCAACTCCAATCAAAATAATCCAAGAAGCAATCAAAAATATACAAACTTCTTCCAGCATTCCAATCTTAGGCACGACAGCCACGGAAGAGCAAGGCGTGTGGTTTAACATGACAGATGAATATCCAGTTGACAATTTTACAGGGAGAGAAGAAATATTACAAAAAATCAATGATCAAGTTCTCGATCTTGTCAAGGTAAAATTAATTAATTTTTTTAAAAGACAAAATGGAGTCATGACTTGAAAAATTGATTAAAAGGACAATCCTAATTTTGCCACACGTGAAGGCAATTCAATTAAGGACTAGCCAATTGAAATTGATTAAAAACAAACAATTTTTTATTCACAGATGAATTGCAAGAGCCGCGATATGCGACCAATTAGCCGTGCCATCGTATTAACTGGTGGAGCTGGAATTGGGAAGACTGAGATAGCTCGAAAATATGCTTTTAAATTTTATGTTGACTTTAATGGTCATTGTAATTTAATCTGGATTAATGGAGAGACTCCAAAAACAATTAGAGATTCCTTCCTCCGTCTAGCCGAAACGGAATTCTCATCTTCAGAGGGAGGTTTAACAAGTCCCCACAATTTTCACAATTTGAGACGAAGTACAAGTCAAAAACAATTTAATTTGGTTCGATCTAAACCAATTGAGAGTTTAAATGATTCAGATTCAAATTCTGAATATGGAATTGATGACAGTTCATCTCCATCATCACCAAAAAATAATTCACCACCAAAATCTCCTTCAAGACCCAAATCAATGATTGTACAACCCATAAAAATGACTTCATCTCTACCTCCACCTCCATCAAAATCAAAATTGTCACCTCAAAAATTGGCAAAATTACAAGAAGAATTGTTGACAGAGGAGGAGGAGAAGATTGAAGGGATTTTGAGGAATAAAATATTTCAAGAATTTCCCACCCTTTTTATTTTTGACAATGCCCATGGAGAGCAAGACATTGTCAATTATTTGCCCAAACTTTCTCCAGTGGGTCACATCCCTTCTGTTCTTGTCACGTCAAGTTATGAGCATCATTGGAATAATTCTCGGGTTTTTAAAGTCCTCCCCTTTGAAATTTTAGAGGCTGTTGATTTTCTTTTGGGTTTTCAAGACATTGCAGAATTTACGGGGAATCAGGCTCATGCTCTCGCTAAAGAATTACATTATTTTCCTCCTTTACTTCAAAGGGCGAGAAAAATTGTGGCTAATCATTTGGCCAATGGGTGTAGTGGTGAGAAGGCCATTTTGAGATTGGAGAAAAATGTGGCTCTTGTACGACGATTAAAGGGTTAGTTAATTTTTTTAAATAAAGTTTTAATTTGTAATTAATTTTTTTTATTATTTTAGGTAATGTCATTCAACACAAAGAAGTTGAGATTGCTTTGTTGAGTGTTGATAGAGGCAATTTTGTTGATGAGGATGCTTATGTGAGACAACATGACGGAGAGTTGAGAACGCATCCTTTGGCGATGGTAATTTTTTAAATTTAATTTTAATTAAAATTAATTTTAATTTTTAATTATTTATAAATTACAGAGATTGTATCAGCTGGAAGCTTTGATTCCGATAATTCAAAACAAGAAAGAATTGTCCATTTTGACAGTCAATGAACCGGATGCCTATGTCATTGCTACGTTGGCTCACATGGTATGAAAAAATACAATTGAAGATTTATTTAATTAATTATAATGTTAATTAATTTATTATTAATTGATTTTGTGATTAATTAAGGCTGGACCAAAAGCCAAAATTTTAAATATTTACGAGACGGAAAGTTGGACAGAGATTAGTATGGGATTGTTGATAAAATCTTTAAATAAAGATAATCCAAATTTACTTAAAAATTCAAGAGTTGAACTACGTCTTGAGACGATTGCCAAAGGGAAGGCCGCTAAACGTTCCAAAATTTGTAATAATTTCTTTGCTTTAAATAATTTAACGATAATTTAATGAGGATTGTAAACTGTGATTTTAATTAATTTTTAAATTTGTAGCCCTTGCTCTAGAAAAAATACGGGCACGAGATACTACTAAAAAACAGTATGACATTGTCTTGACCAACGTTTTTGATGATATTGACTTGTCCGTTGTAAGTAACTAAGATTATTATTTTAATTAATTAAATTAATTAAATATGATCAAAAGAATTTAATTTAATTTGTGAAATATTTTAGGTCAGAAAATTACTACAAATTGGTGGACGCTTTGTAACTTCAATGAGTAGCTCTAATGTTAGCCAGGTAAAATGAATTGAAGTTTTAGAATTTATCAACTATTTTTAAACAATTAAATAAACTATTTAATTTTTTTTATAGATTCTGAAAAAGAATGACCCCAAAAAATTGGAGATAAAAGTATTGAAACAAGATTTTCCAGAACTTTTAGTCATCGTTCAACGGATTTTGTAGACTCAATTTCAATTAAATTTAATTAACTAGATTTTAAAAAAATATTTAAAATAATTTTTGTCACTTTAATTTAAAAATTCTTCAGTGTAATATTTAAGAGAATAGTAATTTAATAAATTGATAAATTTCTAAAGAAAAATAAAAATTTATGCCAGCTGGGCAACGTTCCACACTAAAAGTTTATTGACATTTGTCTCCATTTATTTACTCAGATGATTGTCTTTGGTCATTTGATCATCAAATTTGATTTCCTAAATCTGACTCTTTATGTCAATGGCTCCAACCCCCAAATTAGGGCTAATGAATTTGATTAGAGAAAGCAAATAAAATGACTCGTCATCTCAGCAATAATCATTCTAATCAATTATTATCCATGGCTCAAGTGTACCACCATTAGAAATGACCACACACATGGCCTGGCTCCTAATTCAATTAAAGAATTTAACAACTCGCCTATTGCCATTTCAATTGATTAAATACAAATATTTATTCTTCAACCCAGTCACGCTTTCCCCATTTCATCACACCCCGGAATTTTTATTCCCCCGCCGCCCACTGTCTCTAAAACAAAAAAGTCGCACTCAAAAAGAGAAAGTGTTAAATTTTCTCCAGTCTCCAATCTCCAAGAAAACTTTCTCCAAAAATAAAAATTATTACCTCAAAACTCACATTCTATGTACTTACAGTCAATTATCATGACCAATTGAAATAAATAAATGGTAAAAATAATTTTTGCTAATGAAATTCCCCAAAAAAATTCCAAATTACCTTGCCCTCAAAAAAAACTCTTATATTGGGCATTCAAGGAAATGGTCTTTTGACGGCTATTTATTCTTTTGTACAACAGACAACAAATACCAATTTCCATCCTCCCAAAGATTTTCCCATTCTCTGAAGACTTTCTCTTTTTTTTAACTTGAGGGAAAGTGAGGAATGGGGGAGTGTTGATATGCAGAGCACGACAATGAGTGTAGGGAGAGTGAAGGAAGGCCAAGAATGGATGGCTCTTTTGGTTGACAATGGCAATGGCAATAGCAATGGCATGAGAAAAAAATTCAACCCCCAAAATCCAAGCCAATAATACAACCAAAAAATGTACAGAGAGGGATTTTCAGTGTGGTCTTCTTGTATAATAATTCCATAGTACAGCCTAGAAAAAAATGTACAGATACATCAAGGAGGGAAGGGGGAGGGGGGTTTATAAACCTGACATTCCCCACGGCTCCTTTTTTTTTTCAGTAGTTGAATGTTGATATTGATGGTCACAACCATGGGAAATTGTGTTGTGAATTCGCATTTTTCCCTAAATGTGCTCTCTCTCGCATCGTAAGTGCTGTGTAGAGTACAAGCTACAGCCTACAAGGGTTTTCGTCCCTCTCTCTCTCTGTGTACAGAAATGTAAAAAAAGAAAAGAAAAGCATGTTCCATTACCCCAAACTCTCCATATCCACTCAGTGAATTAGTATTCCAAGTTGAGTTCTGGAGACTTGGAAAAAGCTTGGAGACAGACAGAAGAAAACAAGTCAGTTCAAAGGGAGGACCACACATATTTGTCCATGTCCCATTCTCCAGATTTTTTTTAACCCCCCTCTTCTTCATAACCCCCCTACATTTTCTATAGACGTATATGTACTCATATATGTACAAGAGATGGGAATACAGTTGGAATTTTTTGGGGTGCAAGAAATTCAAACTCTAATTCTTTATTTCTGTACAGATCCTCCTCTTCTTTTTTTCACTCAGGAAAATTCTAGAATAGAAAATTGAAAAGAGAAAATTATCTCTATTTTTATATAGTAAAGTGGGAGTATGGAAATGCAATTTTTCAACTTAAATAAAAATTCCACTCAAAATTTTTGACGAATTACTTGACTACTTTCCCTCTCTCTCTCTCTTTCCATTTCCTTTTACTGTGAATGAAAAAAAACCATCTCATTCCTTCACCTCTACAATGACAATGGAAGATGGGAGAAAGTAGAACAAGAGGCAATTTTACCATTTGGCAATGGCATAGAAATTGGCCTGTGTATGTACATTGTACATTGTTCAATGTACCTACGCATTTACCATGTTGATGGTGTCGTTTAGTTGTGGTGACGTCTACTTTCTACTTGTAGACAATGTCAAGAAAATGGAAAAGCAATGAAAATTTTGGGGAAAGTCTACACACACACACAAGTACAACTTCATTTTTTTTCATTCTTGAACAACAAGACACTCTTGACTATAGGACAAAAGTCCTCATAAATAAATTCACCACCTCCTCTGTACATACAGATACACACACAAGCATACTTTCACTACAGATACAATGTCAGCTTTATTACATTACATTTTTCCCCATTGTTTTTTTTTCTGGCATGGCATGGCAAAATGGGAGACACAAGGAAAAAAAGTGAGAAGGTTAATTTTTTCTAAGTGCTTCTCGATCTCTCTCTCTCTTCCTTAACTGGCCCCGCATACAAAAGAAAGAGACAGATAAAGACGTCATTACTGTCTTTAAAAAAAGAAGAAAAAAGAAAATGTGCGTCATTTCTCATCTCTAATTTTTTTTGGAGGCGAGACTAAATTACTTTGTAAAATTCTTTCATTGTTTTCATATTTCTAGAGAGAGAGAGAGAAAGAGAGAGAGAATTTTTTTAAAAAAACAATTTTTATGTTTGTTTAGTAGTATATGAATAAATGAGCTTAAAAAAGTGTTTACTTGAGCAAACCATTTTTTGGGGGTATTTGCACACAGACTCTCACACTGGGATGGGAAGGCCATAAAAATAAAGTTTATCAGTCAATCGCTTCGTGGGTTTGGGTTGACGTGGCGGATCTTATCTCGTTTCGTCTCCATTAGATTAATGACAGCCCCCCCCCCCATCAATTCCATGAAGGAGACAGGAGGAGGTTCTCCTCCTGTGAAGGGGACTGGCTAAATACTTTTTTAGACAAACGCATACAACCCCCCTCCCCTCCCCCATTTATAGATTATTTAGAGATGGAATGACACACTACATAAAAGAGCACATGTCATCCTCTTAAACTCCCATTCAACCTTTTTTTAAGAAAAATGTGAGGCATCAAGGGCAAGAGCAACAGCCCAAAAATTTGACAAGAATTCCCATCTCACGAGTTCAATCACTTGAAACGCCATATAAAAAAATTTGATATGAGAGTCAATATTGTCTAGAAATATTTTTTGTTTATTATTTATTAATTTAATTAAATATTGTGACTTTCAAAAAAATTGAAAAATTAATATTTTGTCTTTTGTCATTTTTTGAATTTTGTGCCAAAATTAACAATTTCTTTTAATTTAAACCCCTGTAGTTAAAATCATTTAATTTTCATGTTCAATAAAATTCTTGGCCCCTACGCGCGAATTCTCCCTAGATAAATAATTTAAAATTAAAAAGTATTTAAAAATCCAAAAAAACTTTGGACACAATCATTTCCTGTGATTTCCTTCAAAAAAATAAAAAGGAGAAAGCAAAAGAAAGGGGAGAGAAAGAAGAGGAAGGGGTTCAAAAAAAATGTTTTGAATGTACAAACAAATCAAAGAAAAAATGTATTTATAAGCTGTTTGACTCGTTTTTCCCCTCTTCTTTCTCCCTCTTTCCTCCTTTCTCCTCCACAAAGAAAGAGAGACAGGAAGAGGGTTTTTTTCTAGTAAAAAAAAGAGGAGAAAAATGGGGGTGGAGAAAAAAAAAAGAAAAACAGGAGGAAGAAAATAAAGGGATTTTATTTTAGTGTCTGTGTTTTTATTTGGGACGAGTCTATAATTTGATACAATAAATATAAGGCAAAAAAAGAAGAAGAGGAAGCTCCAGCCCCAAGTTGAAGACAAAGACGAGAAGTTATCCATCTTGTTTTGTCTGTCGAGGTAGGGAGTTGGAGCCAAAATCGAGGGGTCTGGCAGAGAGAATGACAATAGAGAGAAAGCAAGAGGGAAAGAGGGGGCCGTATTTATCCTTTACACGAAAACTCACAATATATTTATTATACACAGCAAAGCCCATTCTCTCTCTCTACTGTCCCCTTCTCGGTTCTCAGTTTCATGGGATGCGATGGCCATGACTGACTTGTTACTTGGTTCAAGTGGAGAAAGTCTCATTCAACTTTCCCAAGTTTTCTTTTCTTTCCAAGGGAAGGGAAACAAGTTCATTGGTTTAAACACGGAATATAACCCAGTGGGCTGTAAATGTAACATTTCTACATGTAAATCTATGGACATGGACATGCAAGAGAGAAATATGGCGTCAGCCTTGACTGGATTATAATACAAATTTGGGCAACCCCACTCACTCTCTCTCTCTCTTTAGTTACAACATAAACATTCACATGTACAACCAAAAAAAGTTACCCTAATATTCTTCATGGCTACGTAGCACACACACAACTGAAATAAATCAGGGAAAGTGCATCATTTCAATCCTTTATTCTTCTTCCTTGGCATCATTTTTGTTTTTCTTTAGCTTTCTCTCTCTTCTTGTCTTTGCCTTTTTTGTGGACTCGGCATATTCTAAATCATTTATAATTTAATTTTCTACATAATGGATACTATGAGGGAGTTTTTTGAGTGTAAATTTTTAACTAAATTACAATATTTTTCATATAAAATATCATATGTAACTTTATTAAAAAGTCACTGGCCTCTCTCTCCATAAAAAATGACCCCCGTTTTTTATGGAGAATATTGAAGATTGAAGAATCTGTGAAAAAAACAAGCATCAAAATGATTGTATGAGCTGTTGGCCATGTGTTTTGGGGGAAAGAAATAAAAAAAGTGACGAGTTGGCCTTAGAAAAAAATATCAGTGGCAAAAATCCTTTCCCATGTGGCTCCATTCATCCCCCCGCAAAAATCTCATTCATGTGGAAAACTTGCTGGAACTCTAAGTGCCTCGTGGGTTTCCTTCAGCTGCTTCCCCCCTTGAAATAAAAAAACGAGGCAAAAATCTTCTAGGATTTTTTGATGGGTCTCAAGTCCCATCAAATTGGTGACCTTCTTGATAAATTTCATGGCACAATAATTATGAAGAGAAAATTCAAAAAATGACGAAAAAAATTGTCTCTTTTGGGAGAGGGTCATCATGGTCTTTTAATTAATAATTAAATTAAAATTGGCTTTTTATTAATTTACCTGTATGAAAAAGAACAAGGACAAGCTGTTAATATTAAATTTGACAAAAGAAAGAGAATTAAGACAAGGACGACAAAAATGAGGATGCAAATTTCATAAAATCTCGTTTCTTTTCTAGTTTCTGTCCAAGAAAAATAAGTCTAAAATTGAAAATATGCGGAATTGCAGACTACAAGAAAACGGAAATGAGAGAGAAAGTTATAAATTTGTAGGGATGGTAACATTGAGAGAGAGAGAGAGAGAGAGAGAGAGATTTTACAACTAATGGGAAGCTTATTCCTTATACATTTTGTGGAGAGATAAAATGTTATAAAAAAATAACACAGTGATGACGCAAGCCTTGGGCAACTGCTCTCTCTCTCTCTCTTGTCTATACATTGCTTATATTTATTTGTGTTGTAACTGGGAGGTTTAGTCTCTCTCTCTCAAAAAAAATCGCATGAGTAACCACAAAGAGTCATGGCAATAGTCCTACCGTTGCGTTGCCTAGTCCAAAATTGAATGGTCTGGCATGTGTGTGTATTTTATATCGGGAGTATCTGTAGAGTAAAAAAAAAGAGTTATTGATTCAAGACTCTCACACATGCAATACAAGCCCTCCCCCTCCTTCGTTGCTTGCTACTTTCACAAAAAATGCTGTCTGTGTAAAAAACAGAGACAGGGGGTCATATAGACAAATTACGGGAACACACACAATCCACAATCATGGTAGAAAAAAAAGTATGCACTCTTTGACTGGCAGCTAGTTCAGTAGCTGAACTAAAACTGTTGTCGAGGATATATAAATTTTGGAGAGAATGAGAATGCACTGCATGTGAATCCTCATCATCATCATCTCAGATGAGTCTCTCTCTCTCTCAGTTTGTAGGCCAGGCCCCTCTCCCCCCATCATTTTGGGCGTGGAACCCTTCTACAGACTGTAGAGGCAGGAAGGAGAAAGATAAAAAATGGAGCAAGAGAAAGAATTGTTTTTTGTGTAGGAGAAAGCCCCACAAACTTGATTGCCGTCTAATGCAACTTAATGAGGAGTTGAGTGTTGATGGAGGTGAAATTATCAATTTTATTTTTCCTCGTCTCAGCTTTTCCTCTTTTTCTAAGGTTCTAAGAGGGGAAAGCTCAGCCAAAGGCAAAGAGAAAGTTCAAATTTGTACCATTATAAAAAAGAGAATCTTGCCTTTCTCTTGAGATAGACTACAAATTGGAATTAATCTGTTTTTCATTCCTATTCGTCACAAATGCCCTAAAGGGGAGAAAGTTAGGAAATCCCAAATTCTACGACTAGTAGGCCCATGTAGTCCCATAATTGGGCCAAATAATTGGGAATAAATAAATCACGTGTTTTTAATATAAAAATCTTGATTGACAATAATTCAGAAAAAAATATCTTATTTTAAAAAATAATGTCCATGTCATTGATTGTCCCTTATTTGCATTTCTAGAAATGGGACTTTGTATGTATGTATTTTTAATATAAAAAAAATAAATATATGCAAAAAAAATCCTTTCATCTTTTCTCTTTTTTGGGCAGCTCGATTTACTTGATAAATTGGTCGACGACTGAAATGTTCACTGTAGCAAATATAAAAAAGGGTCCGCTTTTACAAAATTCTCCATAAGTTTCCTTTGGAGGAAACTTATGGCTCAATCTTTATAGTTTTTTATTTGCAAATGGTCCTCTCTCTCTCCCTCTCTCTCTCTATTGTATACAAAAATAAAAACAAAGTCGAGTTCTCTGCACAAGTGTAGTAGGGAAAAAATGTAAACAAACGAATTAGGGAATCTTCTCTCTTTATATTTATCGTTTACAAGAGACTGTCAAGATATTTCTCTTTTACATGGTCCATTTTTCTTTTCTGGATTCTAAATCAAGTGAAGCTGGAGAAAATTTGCTTATAATTGCGAATCACCCACGAGAAAATTCTCGTCTTTGTTTTGTATAAAGAACAAAAAAAATTTTGTACTTTACATTTTTGTATTACATGGAACAAATCCAGAAGCCGTGTCAGTACAAAGATTTATAGCCTAGCTATGTAGTAGTCGTACTGGGGCTATCGACTGCAATGCCCTTGCAAAAAAAAGATGCAAAGCCATACAACTTGTTTCACAAATCTTTTCTTTTCTTTAGAAAAAAAAGAAAATCTTTCTCATTTTCTTGGAATTATCTTGTAAAAAATATATTCTCTATAGAAAAAAGATTTTGTCCAGGAAGAATTTATTTCCCAACGATTGACGATTAAGATGGAGAAAGTCTTTTCAAATGGATTTTTTTTTCAACAAGATTTTTCTTATTTTTGTCTCCATGTGACCACTCTCTCTCTCTCTCTCTCTCTCTGCTGTCATGGCGTGGGGGAGGGGATCTGTAGCTGTAATGCAGCTGATGATCTCAAAATGATGTTGAAGCGTCAAGTGTACAGATTGCTCATCTTCTCAAATCCTCAAAACCCGCAAAACTGAGGATACAAACATCACCACACCACCAAACGCAAAACTACAGCCACGGCCACGGCTACAGATACACAGCACACAAATTCCCTCGAGTCTTGGCAACAGCAGCTCCTGCTTCCATCACCAGGAACAACTGAGCAGCTGTTCAAACTAAAATCCAAGAAAATATTCTTTTTTAGCCCAATTTTATTTCTTGGCCCTGTTTCTTGTTTTTTCAAAAAATTAAAATGAAAAATTCCCTGAGAGAAAATTTCGAAATATTTTTAGCCTTTTTTGGGGGGCTACTAAATACAGATGAGAGACTGGACAAAAAAAAATAAATGCATTCTCAATATTTCCTTCCTCCTAGACGATTAAGAGGTTAATGAAGAAGAAAGACACTTGACTTGAGGAGATGAGACAGAGCGCAGCTCTCGCTTGTGGAATAGAAAATAAAGAAAAAAAAGACAGAAATTTTATGACGAGCTACTGGTTCTGGTTTCTCTACTACCCGGCGTGTAGTCTACTAAAGCCACAGTTCCCCCGGTTCTCTTCATTCTTGAGGGTGGTCGTTTTTGGTGGGTTAGAGAGAAAATAGGGAATTGGAAACGCTTCAACCTTCAGTCACACTTTGTTCTCCACTTTGTCCACATCCATCGTCCCCCTCCTTTTAAACGCTAACTTTGTACATAAATTTTTCCCCCGCTCTAATATTATTGTTCATTTTTTCCCAAATTATTTTGGTGCTAAAAAAATTGTGGAAATCTCACTAAAATTGGCAAAAAATGTGAAGGACTAGAAATTTGTTTAAAAATTCAATCTGGAAAAAAATTACCCTCACTTTAATTACCAAAGTCCTCTAATTAGTTCTCTGGAGCTTTTTTAGTTGACAATCATTGAAGAGAGAAAGTTTTTAGCTTAAAAAATTGTGAGGGAAAGGTGTGTGTAAATTAAATTAATTAGGAGATGTTGATTGATTAGTGATTAAAAACAAAAAATAAAATCTAATTTAAATTCTCCAACTTCTCTCCCTCTCTCTGTGCCACTGTTACTGCTAGTGGGACTGGGACTCCAAAAAAACTGAGGGCGGTAAAAAAAAGAAACTGGAAAAAAAGGAAAATAAATGAGGAAATTGCATTAAACTGTACAAGTTGGGTGGTCTTGCTTCTTTGCTCTTTGAGTCAAGTTCCATGAGAAAAAGTTGCTACGTCAAGGAAGAGGATGAGAGGAATTAAAGAGGATTGGCAAGGTAATTGAGAGGAAGTTGAAATTATTTGGACTGAAGCTAAAAGGGAAAAAGAAAGATTTTTAGTCTCTCAACATGTGAAAATGGGGAGGCTCCAAAATAGAAACAAAAACTGTCTTGTGATTTGTGAATTGTGAATTTCTTTTTGACGAATAGAAAAATAAAAATGATCAATTTTAAATAAAACCAACCCCCATTTTTATTTACTTACATTAATCTGTCTTTAGTCTAAAAATTTAACTCTTGACTTTTTTATTGTCCCAGTCCAGTTTCTTAGTTGGGACACATTTTGTGACAAAAATAGGTTTTTTTACGACTTTCTCTCTGGGAAATTAACAGTAAAAAAATTTCATTTCCTAGTGGAGGACTTTAATTGAAAAAAAAAAAAAAAAAAAAACTTTTTACAAGGAAAACGCAATGAGGCGTAGAAAAAAAGATGACAAGCGATGAAAATATTTGCATCACATTACAAATCTTCCCCAACATGAGAAAAGAGTGAAAGGAAGAGGACAAGAGTAGGAAAAATTTTAATTGAAAATGAGACAGACTCTACGAGACTCTAAAAGGAAGGAGATAAAAAACAACAACAAAAATGGTTTTTTTTTCACTTTGACTCTGTGTATAAATAAAAAAGTGGGTGTGTTTAATTAAGTTGTGATGAATTAATTTTCAATTAACGAGGGAACAAAAAAAACATTTAATTAAATTACTAAATTTATTTGTAATTTCTCTTTACATTTTTTTTATCTCACATTTAAAATTCTGTCCAGCAAAAAAAAATTCAAGAATTTTGTTCAAAAAAAATGCCACAATTTTAATAAATTTTCTGAAAATCTTCTCCATTAAAATTCCTGGTAAGTTACAATAATTGTAATTATTAAAAAATACAGAAACACATATTAATGCACTTATCATTAATTGATGGATTAATTACACTAATTAAAAATGTTTTGTTTTAAAAAAAGAGAAAGAAAAAAACTCTTAATTTTTACTTTCTTTTTTATAATCTCTCCATAAATTCACGTATTAGAATTCCCAGAAATAATTCTCGTAAAAAGACTCAGATTTGAGTCCTTGAAAAAATAAGAGAAAGTTAAAAAATCTGAGGAATGAGATTTTTAAAAAAGTACATAAAAAAGTTGCTTGACAATGTTGGGATTGTATATTTTCCATCCAATTTTTATATTGCTTTTCACTCATCTCCCATCTCTCCCCTTGTCTTAACCAAAATCTACTCGACCCACTATTTTTATTTGCCCCTAGAGTGAAACTAAAACTACACTACATTTCTTTGTTTTTTCTAACTTTCTCTTTTTTGTGACTAAACCTCTCCTCCTCCGTCCCACCCAAAAAAACCTCCAAAGTGCCCTTGCCCTTTCTCCCCTTGGAGAAGGAGACAAAAAAAGGGAATTTACTCTAGCTAAAATAATATGCCGTATACCCCACTGAATTACTATGACGTTCTTTAACAAACTCTTCTTCTTTTGTAATAAAAAAATTACCAAAATTCCCCCCTTCAATTTTTTGGGGTTAAAGTGAAAGTTGCAGAGTGCAGAGAATTTTGGTCATTTTGACAAAAAAAGAGAAAGAGAAAGTTTAGGAAATGCATCAATGGACCATTTAAAATTCGTGAGGTGGAACGTGACTCCATCGTCCACGTCTATTAATTTACTATTATCAAGACTAACGATCTTGACCAGCCCAAACTATAAAAATGGGAGAATATTAAGGACTAGGGTCAATGATTTTTTTCCAACGGTTATTTTTTGACCTCATTTTTGTAAATGTGAAATTAATAATTATTATCAAATGAGAAAAAATCCATAAAATTCTTTGAGGAATTTCCAACAAAAAAATTGACTTGACAAGGGTCGAGGCAGAGAGAGTGGACAAAGAATGAAAAATTGTGGCGTCTCATTTTTTCGTTTAGAAAAGGAAAGAGAAAGTGGGGCATAAAATTTTATATTTTTATTTTCATCTCTTTACAACCTTTTTTCTATTTTCTCCACTCAAAAAGGAGGGAGGCCACTGTAAAGCACACTGTACAGTGTACAAAAGGTATTCGGTACAGAGATCATAAAGTTCAAGTTGAAAATGTTTCAATGTCCCTCAAAGAAAAAAAAGTCTCTCAAATCAGGGGGATTCAATGATTGGTCCTCACGTACTCTGTACTTACTCTTAAGTAGGGAGTATCCCTCAAAAAAAATGGGAAAGAACAGAAGGAGAGTCTATTTGAGTATATAAAAAAACCCGGGTATAATAATAAAAAAGGGAACGTTAAGTTACGACCAAGTTGCAACTATAAACAGTCAAGTGTAGTGCCTCTAAGTACACTCCCTCTGTGTTGTCTGTGTTGTGTAGGGGGGGATCAGCTCAAAAGTAGTAAAAGTGTCCATGTAGAGAGAGAGAGAGAGTATAAGGGTTATAATGTACATTGTACTGTAAAGAGCCAAAAACCAAGAGGTTTACAGGCTTACTGACGAGAGTAAATCTTGTAGTCAAAAGCCAAAACTATCCACTGACACACGTTTGACTTTTTCCTTGTGGTTTTCTTCAATCCTTTTTTCTTCTTTTTTTCTTAGAGCTTCGCATTTTACAATATGTCAAAAATTATTCAAGTTACACAAAACAAGAACACATTTCACTCAATTTTGTAGAACAATCTTGAGAGTTCCATGTGTTCAAAATGAGTGTAAGTGCAGTCAATGGAACCAATACAAGTTTTTTGACATGTGTTTTGATACTCCTATCGCTTCTATACGAAGCATGCGAATTTTTTTGGGTGTTGTACATGATACACAAGTTGAATAGAAAAATCTCTGTCAAATAAGAAAAAACTTTTTTGAATTTTTAACAGTTTTTTAGTCTTTGTTGGTTCAACTGGAAGAGAGAGAGAGAGAGAGAGATCAATGGCCGGAATTGTTTTCTTTGTAGGAAAACCATTTTGCCAAGTCAATAGTAAATTTTTTGTTTTTGGGTAAACTTTAAAGAATATGGCGAGTCATTTAAAAAACTCATAAAATTATTTTTTTTCTCTTTTATTTACATAAAAGGTCACAAAATATGAAATGTGGTGAAATTGTTTCAATTTTTACAAGTTTTTAAAAATAAATTCAAGGATATCCAACAATTTTCAAAGAAAAGGGTCAATGGTCAATTGTCCCTCAAACCTTATAAAAATGGCTCTCATGTGAGTATGTAGAAAAAAAGAGAAAACTTTTAGTAAAGGTCACTCTCTTCTTATTACAAAAAAAAGTGAAAGTACGAGCAGTAGAGTTTGATATAAAAAAGACTAAAAAAAATCTCAATCTCAATTTCATATTAATTTCAATTCAACTTACTCGCCAAAAAATATTTTTTTGTATCAAAGTCATAGATTTAGAAAATTTAAATCCACAAAAATGAAAAGACCACCCCGTGCCGTGTGTATTTCCGCCAAAAAGAATTGAGAACTGGAGTCTAGTAATATTTTGAAATTCATCTTATTATACAGATTAAAAGACACTGAATAGAATTTATAATTTATTAAGACACCCCCAATCGTTCTCCTCACACCCCCCTCCTCTCTCTCTCTCTCTCAAAAGGAAATGGGAAAGGAAGCCAAAGAGAGCCAAAGTCTTTGACTTGAATTCATGTAAAAGATGAAAAAAAAAGAATCTTCGTACATTTTATATGCGAGTTGCATAAAATATTTTTATATTCCAAAAACATGAGTCTCCATATGATGTCACACTATTTCCTTCACTTTTTCTTGGCTCCCGCTCTGTCTCTGTTCTTCCCCCCAATTTTTTTTACAAGTGGACCAACTTTTTTCTGCGTATCTCTAACAAGTACAAAGTCAAGCGGTAGGACATTGGGAAAAAAACATTTTTTTTGTAATCTATGACCTGTGAACCTCCTCTTGCAAAAAAAAGACTCAACGTGTCAATGTAATTTTAAAAAACTTTGTCCAATTTCTGCGAGAGAGAGAGAGAAGGAGGAGGAGTCAATTTTGTGACGTTTTTTGTGTACATAAAAAAATTGTCCGTTCAGAGAAAAAAATATTTTACAAAGAATTTGCCATAATTCTTTGAATATGATACACTTTTTTTTAGCTTTTTCTCTCTTTTGTGTACACACACACAAGAGAGCTGGAGTCTCAACTTGTGTTGTATTTATGTACTTGAGAAATTTTGTACTTGTAAAATAAACACACCCACTCCCCCCTCTCTCTCTGTGTGTAAGCTGGATAAATATACAAATTTTGCTATTAAAATGAATTATGCAGTGTAAAAAAAACGCTTTTCGTGTGTCTTTGCTTCCTCAACCTCACAATTTTCTACACAAGCCAAACGAAATTTTTTACACAATTTGAGAAAATCCATTTTATTTGTCTCTCTCTCTCCACACACAAAAAAGTCAACAGTCTTTAAATTTCATTGAGCAAGTCAAAAAGAAACCAATTTTAAATAAAATAGAAAATAGAAACTGATTTTTTAAATTTAATTTAATTCAAAAGAGGGGGGGGGGGTAGGTCACATGATTGCCCTTTCGTGTAGTGTATATACAAATAATTCAATAAAAAAGAATTTGTTGCTCCCTCTCTCTCTCTCTGTCCTCCCCCAAAAAGAGAAAACAATTTATTCTGTCTTACTTTCTCCACATTTTTCAAGACCCTTTTTTTTGCCTCAACCCCCCTTGTTAAATTTATTAGGTTTTGTATTTGTACAAGAATTTTATTAGGAATATAGAGAGAGAGTTTGAATGATTGTCTTTCATTCTTTTTGGTATTTTGGATTTTCTATTTATTTTTATGCACCTTCCCACCCCCTCCCCTCCTTTTCCTCAACACACAAAAGAAGACGAGTGAAAGTTTGCATGTTCCGCGCTCATGTTATTTGTCCTTATTACATTCCTTATTTGAGCTATTCAATCACCTTTAGCTTGTTCCCTTGTATGAAGAAGGGGGAACAAGAGGAAGACCAAATAAGACATTTTGGGCCATTTACCATGCATCAAGCCCCCCCCCCTCCTTCAAAAAAACGGGAACATAATAACAATAACATTGAGACCATTCTCCCCCAATTTTATTTGCTATATCTCCATCCGGTGTCAATGTCAGCCTTTTTGCCTCTCTCCAGTTTTTTTTACTTTTTCTTCTATCGGATTAAATTGTACAGGAGAAAGTTGTCGTCATATGTAAAATTATCAAATATTGGAGACGGGAGAACCATATTCACGGACCAGGTCATTTCTGTCTTGACTTTCTCTATTTACTCAATATATGTCCTCCTGGTTCTTTACAACCCCAAAACTTTCTCTAGTTTCTCTCTTCAGAAAAAAACATGGCAGAGTTACAACTATTTCAAGTTCTTCTCTCTCTTTTTCTCGGGGAACAAATTACTTGGAAATTTTACAATTTATGCAATAAATCCCGTCTCTCTCTCTATAGAAAACTGTAGTTTGTGTACATGTAGTGACTTGTATATGTGAAGACTTGGAGAGAGAGTTCTCAAGTTTTTTTTTCAATTGAATTGAATTGACATTGACGTTGTTTCCAACTGGACGAGGGAAAATTGATGGGCTCGACGGCTCTTCAAAAACTCTTTGCACAGCCAAGTAAAAGAGAAAGGGAGAGAAAGTGGAGGGGGAGGGGTAAATTAAGTTAATGCACTGGAGTTGTTGCTCCATATCAAAAAAATGAAAACTATACAAGGAAAAAAAAGAAATTTAATTATTCTAAAGGGAGGAAACCCTACACAGAGAGTCTAGAGAGTAACTAGAAATTCTAGAATAAAAGTTTTGTGGTATTTGCCGCTGGCCTCAAAATGAAAAGTTGCAAGAGAAAAGTAGAAAGATTTCCTTTAATGGGCTTTCTCTCCTCTTTATTTATAGAAAATCTTGTACATTTTCTAATCTATCCAAATGGCTTACAAAAAAAAGTTCTTCACATTCACAGTTATAAAAATAAACTGTGACTCTCATTGTGTAAGGTGAAAGTTTTTTTTCAAGTTGATTTTAAAGATTCAAATTTTTTTATATAGAGGAAAATTACACATTGGAGTTTTTTTTTGATAGAATTCAATTCATTGCAACAAACAAAAAAAATACAAGTGGCAACTTTTCTTGTTTTTTTATATTAAAAGAAAAAGAGGAGAAAGTGAGCCGGTGAAAGCTTGTCATTTTTTTTGTGTAGATTTTCCCTCTTCATCTCTATCTCCATCTCCAATTTCTTCATTTGTTGTCTTGTACGCAAAAAAAATGTTGAAATGTGAGCTTTTTTATGTCTCTCTCAGCTTTTTTTTCTCCATGATGGAAATTTCCGGCTCTCATCGTCAGTAAAAATTTTTTTGAAAAAATGGCATGACGACAGTGGAGAAAGTAGCGTGTAGAATGTCACTGTCACCCCCTAAAAAAGTCTCAGTTTACAGAAAGCAGAGAGAGAGAGGGAGAAATTTAGTATTGATTTTTGATGTTAATTTAACCAAAAGCCACGTGTCCCATAAAATAGTTGAGATAATTGATTAGCCCCTCAAAATATTTTATTTATGGGGATTTACAGTTTACACAAAATTTTACAAGATTTTTTTTTCCTTTTAGATAAAATATATGGTCCATGTCCATAATTATGCACGCCTTTCTCCCCACACTTGTCCAACCATTAAATTGGCTTAATTAGCTCGGCAAGTTTTATAAAGGAGAAAGTGCGTCATGTGCGGGTTGTGGGGATGGGCATAGATTATTATAAAATCCTCCAAGGTTTTTTTTTTGCCCGTCTGTTGCCCTGGCTGGTGCACTCAAGTGGAGGAATGTTCACCAAAAGGAGCTGACGACGTGGAGAAAGCAAGGAAGAAATTTTTGGTGATTAGCATGATTATTATTATGCGTGTCTTTGCAAGGAGAAAATGTGGCGGAAATTACGGGGAAATGGTCTAAAAAATTTCTACAACTAAAGGGGGTTCAAAGTGTAAAGAGACACATCAGGAGAAAATTTAATGAGCGTAAAATTTCACTCAAAATATTTTTTTACCCGCAACTTCTCCACATTCAAATAAATTGTACAAGAAAAGAATCTTTGATTTTTTTTTCAAAAAATGGCTCCATTATTTTTTACCCGCCATTTTAGGTTAACTCTTTGGATGATAAATTGTTTGTGACAAATTTGTGGCAATATTTATTTAAAAGGAAAATGATTTATCAAAATTCATTAAATTCTCTGTGTCTCTTGCAAGGAAAAATATTAACAAAATTTTGTTTTTCTTTTTTTAGAAAAAAGAAAGTAAATTCAATTGTTGATGTAAAAAAAGAGAAAGTTATAGGGAATGTTTGGAAAGATTGGAGCTTTTGGCTTTGACTCTGGACTCCATGTCATAATATTGTAGGGAAAAAGTTGAAATATTGCTCGTATCTGTCATTTGTAAATGAATTTATCCCATTTATTTCAATTTAGTACGTCAGGAATGAAAAAGTCTGAGAGAGAGAGAGAGAAAGACTGAGACTGAGCCCGAATAAATTTCCTGTCTTTCTTCCCTATTCGTAATGGATCTTTGTCTTGTGGGAGGAGGGACGTTTTTTTCTGAGGGGGAGAAAGTCTCGAGCAAAGTCCCTTTTTCTGCTTTCTCTTTTTCTGACAGAGTGTAAAGTATAAAATATAAATGTTGTAATGCGATTCATGATTTCCCTTTACTTTCACTCACCCAATTTATCCATCTTCTTTCTTTCTCTCTCTTCCGTTGGGTACAGTAAAAAAAAATTCTTTTTTTTCTCATACTAACTTTCTCTCTTTGTATTTGGCTTGTCCGCTTTAACCTCTAAAACATTTACTCAAAGTGCCTCACATTGACTCGAATGTCATTGGTACATTTTGTACATCAACACATTTTCTCTTTTTTTGTAGTCTAGCTCCTATATAGAAAGGGAGAAAGCCAATCCACTTTCACTTGAGTAAACAAAAGCTCACAATATGTTGAACCCTATTAGTAAACAAGAAAAGTTTTTAATTTTTCTGTCTATTTTTAATAATTCCTGTAAAATTAATTTTAGCCAAAAATAAATAAGTTGGAAAATATCTTTAATTAGAAAATATTTTTAATCAAAAATTCAACATAAACTTTCACTTGATTTTCTCCTTTCCTAAAAGAGTGTCAAGTGGGAGAAAATGATGTCTCAAAATTTCTATCAATTTCCTTCTCCAAAGAAAATTTGTTATTTGCAATAGTTGGACAATTAAATGGAAGACAAACTGAGAATTTTCAAGAGGGATAAATTTCAAACCCAGTACACAAGCCCAACTTTAGCTATTAAACTGAAAGTAAAACTTTCACCACTACTCTCTCAACTCCATAGGTGGTTTCCCCCTTCTCAAGTCCCTTTTTTAGAGGGATTTTGTGGATAGGAGAAAGCTTTGTAAGTTGATGGGGGGTTAGTTTTGTAGTGATGAAAATCCCGTGGTTTGTAACTATTATTACCCCCACCTCTCGCCCCTCCCTAAATCTCACATGCTTTCTCCATTTTTTTTGAGACTCTGTTGCAGAACATGGAGAAAGAGAGAGAGGAAACTGTATAAATCTCTCTATTCTATTATTGAAAAACGTTCGATGGCCATTTAAAAACTTTGAGCTCATATTTCAAATATAAATTTATTACCACACTCCCCAACCCTTCAAGCTTTTAGCCTAGACCAAGAGGCTGAGGCCTAGTCAGTAGTCTATGGAGGGTCCGGCCACTAAAAAAAAGAGCTTTTTTTTCCAACTTGCACACTTTCTAATTTTAATCCCCTTCTTTCACAACCAGTATTTTATAAAAAAAATGTTCAAAAATATTTTGTAACAAAAACATTTCTTTTTTGTTACAAAAGGGAGAGAGAGAAAGTCTACACTAATTTTTATTTTTTTGTGACAAATTCAACAACAAGAGAAAATTTGTCCAGACAAATTTCATGAAACTAGAAAAAACATGTCGAGTGCTTTCCCTTTTTTTAAGAGAAAAACTTTTTTTTGTTGTAAAATACGACAATTTTTTTTACAACTTGTAGGGAGAACATGCTCATATCCGATCAGGCTGTATATCCGATCACTAGTATTTTGATAGTCAAAATCAATTATTT
>JAQIVZ010000079.1:0-122884 GCA_034700945.1 Arrhopalites spinosus
TTGCCAAGTGGGGTGGTGATGGAGAGGAGAGATGCTTTTCCCACCCCTTCCGTCCTGTACAAAATATTGTACGAGTATTCTTCAATGAAATTCAGATGATCAAACCACAGAGTAAGATGGGACAGTACACAGTTAGTGCACGATGGTACTACTGTCCCGAATATTTTATGGTTATGTGTTTCAAATGTATTCACGAAATTGATGGACACGTTGAGGTGGGCGAAGGTGGTTAATGTTTGTTTTAACTCGACCAAGGAGCTATTCTGCGACGAAAGGATTTCCCGATGTTGCACGGACACGATGGACCGGTGGGCTGAGAAATATTCACTATTACTCGAATACACAAGAAATTGTTTTCTCGAATGTTGAAATTTTTTGGCCAATGATTGTCTCGGGTTGAGGTCAGAGTTGTCATGGAGTAGGCTCAGTTGACTGAATTTCAGATGGGGTTGCTTATGTTTCAATGACATGTGCCCAAAGGACATCATGGATCCTTTTGATTGGAGGGGCAGATGAAGAATGTTGACAGGAGCATAAGAAATTTTTTTCATGGGCTCTTCATTTCCCAGACTCTTTTCATCATTAGGGCTCATATGGACCACCCAATCATTTTGAACGTTGAATTTTATTTTATTTTGGTCAACAAAATTCATAATGAGATCCTGCCCGTACCCCTTTTCATCCCAAAAAACATGAACAAGTGACCCGTCGGTGTACTTTGAGACTTGATTTTTGTTCCAGCAAGTCCTATTTTTATGACAAAGAGTGACGGGAATCCCGGACTCATGAAGATTTTCAACAATTGGCTCACGAGATGAACCCATTGCTCCCAATAGAAGCGTCAACTTGGAATTTTGAAAAACTTTTAACATGTCAGGGGGAATGGAATTTTCAGCTTGGCCATGGGCCATCCAAATCACCACAAGAAGAAGAAACTCCCCTCCCAACAACACTTTTCTCCACCATCCCTCCATTTTTTTGACGAGTGTCCAATGAGAAACAATTTTATGCAAAGTTAATGAAAAGGCCGAGAAACGATAATAATTATTATGTTCACTGGAATTTGCACACAAGAGAATTTAAGTTATTTTTTACTATGAATTTTATTTTGTCAAAAAATATTCAACTTCCGTTTTAATGCAGAGAGTGAGAAGAACTGAAGAATAAAACTGAATTTGTACAATAGAAAATTTAAGTTAGTTTTTATTTTGAATTTTTGTTTGATACGGAGAGGCTTAGAGTGAAAAGAAGAAAAGAATAAAACTGAAAAAATTTGTCAAAATATTTTTTGCCACGTCGGCCAGAGGAGAAAAGAGGATCCTTGAAGAGAAATAAAAATTGAAAAATTGAGGGGGGAGGGCACTCATCACCTTGTTTTTTTGGATGATTTGTTTATCGACCCTTCTCCCCTAAAAGCACGATTCCTCTTGACTGAAACAAAGGCCACTTGTTTTATTGACTACAAAACCATTATCCTCAAAGTCATCTCACTTTATATTTTGAAAAATTTTATTTGCAAAATGTCTTATCTCAAAGTTAAAATGATTATTTTTCACTGGTTTTAATTCAGATGAAATTAAAATTGAGAATTACATTTTAAAAGAAATGATATGAGAAAGACAAACTGCATGGGCGGTTATTAAATTATAATATGGGATTATTCTATTATTATTTTTATTATTAAATTAATTCAAACACTCAAAAATATTTTTTTACCCTCCATAATAATATAATTTAAATTATAAGATGAAATAAATGATGACTAACACTCATAAGGGTTAATGAACTGGTCAATGTCAATGATAGGGTCGTCATGTCAATCAATGAGCGAACTTTCTAGTCTACACATGGCCATTTTTGTGCCTAGGAATTCTTTTTGCATTATAAAATTGTCTCATTGTCTTCATTTAAATTTCTTTTTATTCCATACCATAAACATGGAGAAAGTACGGGGAAAGAATAGTAAGGAGAAAGCCGCCTTTCATGTATTTTTTGGGTAATCCCCACTTGTTGTCATGTAAAATAAATACTTTCTCCTCCTCATCACTGAGCTCCCGGCTCTTTCTTTTGTCAAAATTTTGACAAGAATTGATGACTTGTTTTTTCGTTTTTTTTCAGAGAGTGAAAGTACACACACAAAAAAATAAAAATTTTACATAATAAAATTCAAGTTTGTTGAGAATAAAGAAATATTTTTTCAAAATTTAATTGCGTATTAAATACATTTTTTTTTGTAAATGATGAAAAAAAGAGAGGAAATAAAATTTCAAGGGACAATTATTTGTAAAATAAATTTAAAATAAAATTATTTATCCTTGTAATTTTGCAAAAGTTTTTGAACAAGAGCATCCCATCCCTTACGTTGAAATTCTTCAGCAACTTCTCTTCGATTATCATTCGAATGTTTCAAAATTCCTCGACCAACAATAATGACGTCAGCTCCCCGATCCAAAATGGCGTCTTGGACATAACAATATTGTTGACCCAAACCATCTCCATCTTTCTCATTCTTGAGAGAGACTCCAGGAGTGAACTGGAGATAAAAATGTTCTTTTTTATCTGTCTTTATTTTTGATTGACTTACAAAGCCTGCAATGAGCTTGTCAAATCCTTCTGTAATTTTCAATGTCTCGCCCTTGTAATCATTCAACCGACCCGACAAATTCCCGGCTGAACTCATCTCAGCTATCACCACCACCCCCACATTTTCAATGCCCTCGAAACCTGGAATTTTAATTAATTTTAATTTCATAATTTTATTAATTTATCATTTAATTAAAATGTATTTTTTGTACTTTGTAAAACACCCGGTCCGGGTATGCCATGAACAGTGACAATATCAGCCCACTGAGCAATTTCAAAAGGGCGGGAAGTCAGTTGACGATGGACAGTGGAGCCAATATCAGCAAATTTTCGATCTTCCATAATCATGAATTCAAATCGATGAGCCAATTCTTTAAGAAATTTTCGAAATTCTAAAACTTGTTGATAAGTCTCCAAATTCAAAGTGTCAATGTGAGTTTTCAGTAGACAAATATGAGGTCCCAATGTCCGAGCCACTTCAATGACCTCAGTCCAATGAGTGAGGTCAGCAGAGAGACACAAATTGGTCTTTTTTTTGTACATTATTCTCAACAATTTTTTAGAGGATGTACAAGTCATTCTTGGAATTAATTTTTTACGAAAAACTTCATCCAATTTGGAGTCAAATTTGGAGGCTGTCCGACACAAAAATTCTTCAACACGACCCCTTTGTTCACTTGAAATGCATCCTTCTTTTTCCAAAGCACCCAAAATGGGTTGAACTTCTAAGAGACTTTCCATGTTTATTTTATGATTGTACAAATTTTCATCTCCTCCTTGACCCCGATCTAATATGACCACACAGTCCGTGACGATGAGGCCATGTTGACGAAGTGACTCGGCTGTCTCTAGAATGCTGGATCCGGTTGTCACCACGTCTTCAATTATTAGGCAACGTGTCCCGGGTTTGTAGTCACCCTCCACCAGTTTCCCTGTTCCGTATGTCTTGGGCTCTTTCCTATTTATTTTTATTTTTAATTAAGTATTTTAATTAATTATTTTAATTACAATTATTACCTTCGGAGAATCATAGGAACGTCATGATTGGCCGAGACGAGGGTGGCGATGGGCAGGGCAGTGTATGGGACTCCACAGACAGCGTCGTATTCCAAATTCTTGGCTTGCATTTCTGACCAAACTAATTCACTTATTTTTCTCTGTAAAATTTTAATTTTAATTAATAATATTCAGAATTAAATTAAAATTATTATTCCAATTCCAAAAATTATACCATGATTTTGGGATGAGAAATGACGACACGAAGGTCAAAATAAATGGGACTGTAAATCCCCGACTTGAGTTTAAATGACCCAAATTTAACTGCTCCAATTTTGAAGAGGGAGACGGACAAATTCTTAATTTTTTCGTTATCCATAATTTTTAATTATGAATTTTAATTTAAAAATCCACACAAAACAAAATTCTTTTTAGAATCTAAAATTTTTCCTCTGTCAAAAAATTACTCAAGCTTTTAGCCTTTGAGCTCACACTCACAAAGACAGAACGAGACAGAGATAGAGAGAGAGGAAAAGTTAAGAATCAGAGATAAGAAAAAAAAGGTTAATGTTATATATATAGACGTTATCTCATTTAACTTTAGTTGAGAAAAAAAAGATAAATGAAAATGGCTATAGGGTAAACTTTGTCTGTTGGTCTTTGGGTCAAGTCGTGAATAATTTTTAAAAAAGTTTTGAAATATTCTCATTTGTACTCTCTGTCTATGTGTACAGTACAAACGATGGGGGGTGTAGAACGTAGAACGTATTGAGGAGAACTCTCTGATAAAAATATAATTAAATCTTGGCCCTTTGCCCTTGATTATGTACCCTCTTTTTTATAGTGGATAATTTAACTAACATGTCATATGACAGCCCTTATTTTGAGAGACTAATTAAATTTAATAAAGTCATTTAAAATGACTCATTTTCTCTTTTGACTCTCAAGGAAATGCGTCAATTTATCATATTCCATTTTTTAAAACCCTTTTTAAATATTTCTAATTTGTAGAAGAGTGGACTCATCCATTTTTAATTATTATTTAATTGTAGACAAAAATAAAGAGACAAACACAAAAAAGTTGATTTTTCGCTCCCTACCGTTCTCCCTCTAAAGGTTGGAATGGCTGGAAATAAAATGGCAATTCCTGGAGAAAGATGGCGGGAGGGAATTTTTTTTTCCAGGAAAAGTTGTGGAATCTCTCTTAAATAGTTAAGAAAAATTTACATGATGGAATTGACTAGAGATTTTTTGGATGTGGGATTTAGCTGGAAAAAAATGGACTGGAAAAGAGGATTTTGTCCAAAATCTCATTTTGGTCCTCTCTTTTATTTACACTGGAGTGACAGGAAGAGGAGTGAGGTGTAGGGTTAAGTTTGAAAAAAAAATCCCATTTTGTCCCATCTCCCTTGTGACTCTGGACTGAATCTTTTCCCCCTTTTTTCTCTTTTCCTTGTGGACCTTTTTTTCCTGTGTCCAATTCCAATTTTGATGGGCCAATGAGGAGACGTCCCTCTCCACCAAAAAAAATGAAGGGATGTGTACACAAAAAGTTTTAAATCTTTTCCATCACCTTTTCCCCTTTTTTCATCTCTTGACTTGCCTCTCATGTCTGTCACATTGTAGACGAAGGAGGGAGGTGGGGTGAGGGGAAAGTTTGAGAATTGAGAAAGTCTTGAAAATTCTCATGTGACCACAAAAACCCTCATCTCACTCTCCGCTCTCTCTCTACCTGACTATTTAAAAGGAATGCTAATTAGTTTGTGAGTATTTTGACACATGTTCTCTCTCCATGTCCAATCTCTGTCATGATGATGATGATGAGATGAACAAGAAAAACTTTTGTGTGGGTGAGAGAGTGGCAACTTTTGAAATATCTCATCTTTCAATTCTTGAGGAGGAGGAGAAGAACAAGAGAAAATAATTTGTAAAGAAAATAAGTCTCTTGCCAACTCTCTTGGCTTTTCAATGTAAAAATTCTTTTTTTTTCAATTCCTTCAAATTTAGATTTCTACAGAAAAACTCCCGCCTCTCTTTCTCTCTCTCTCTCCGGGTGATTGGCACACAAAAAGCGGGTCTCAGTTTCACTAATTTTTCCCCACAAGATTCTTGAGATTCCCCCACATAAAAAAATATTTTCCTCTCATCGTCACTTGTCTAGTTTTCAACAAAGGGAAGAAGGGGAAAAGTGTAAATTTTGTGAGTAAGGAGACTGCCAGCGGCAGTTAAAACTTGAGATTGACGTTTGTAGTTGAGGAGGAGGAGGAGAAACTTGTCAGAGAACAAGAAAAGTTTTTTTTGAGAGTTTCTCTTTTTTTCAAGTAGCCAGAGAGAGAGAGAGAGACTGAACTGAGTCACTTGAAAAAAAGTTGCATTTATTAAATTTATTACATAATAATTTATTTTTCTAATTAATTTTCTAATAAATAAATTTTTTTACAATAATTAATTTTATTTCTAAGAAAAAATTTAAATTTAAATTTTTTTAACTAATAATTATTGGAGTTATTAAATATGGAAATGAAATGACCTCAAAAAAAATGTGTTTCTCCTCAACTTGACTTCCCCTTCCCCCTCAAATTTCCTGCGGCCACCCGCTGCCTGCCACTCAGCTCCAGCTTCTCTCTCTTTCTCTCCCCTCTTTTTACCCAGAGTGATACAATGTCAATTAACTTGGAACAAGAGAGAGAGAGAGAGGGGCTCCCTGGTTTTGGGTGTAATTAGAAAATGTACATAAATTTTAAATACTTTTCAATCAACAAACCAAACAAAAATGTCCCCGTGTTGTGAGGATAAATTTTGTTAAATTAAAAAAAAAAACTTTTTTTACAGCCAAAAAAATTGGTTTTTTCTATTGTTGACTCTTTTTTTTGGAGGACGGTTGGAGATGCATTAGGTCGGTAGTGATGCTCATGTATTTTGTATAAATAAAATAGTTTTTTTTGATGCTGGTACCGTCCAGACGCGCCGACTCGGTTTGGCCAAATTTTTGAGAGCTCTACTCACCTCTCACTCATCCCTCACAGTCGACTCCTCGTGTTGGGAGAAGCCTGGTCCAAAAAGAAAAAAGTTGGAGACTTGGGACTTTCTTCTAAGAGAAAACGAGTCTGAGTGTGACAGAGACAGAGACAGTTTTTTTTTTTGGTGAAAGTGTAGATAAGAAAAAAAAGAGAAACTTTTAATTGAAAGGAAAACGAGTTTTTTGTGTTTTTGACAAACATAGAAAAAAAAATATTACTAACTTTTTTTTTCTTGAGACATTAATTTGTCATTTTTTTTGGTCCCCCAGTTTTTTGTAGGAGAAAGTACAGAGGGAACTCAATTAATTCTGCCGGTGGTTAATCTTAATAAAGATCGTTACTCAATTAAAAAAATGAAGAAAGTCCAATTTAGAGAGAGAGACAGTGGGAAATGAAAGATGGGTATGGGCTGACTAAGAGAAAGCTCAAAAAAATCTTTTGTTCTTCTTCCTCCTCTCTTGGATTTTGTTTCTTTTTTTTCTAGCCAAAACTTTCTCTTTTTTCTGTGGCTACAAAATTAAGTCTCCCATCTCAAGCCAACGATACAGAGAGGGGGAATGGACAGACTAGGGGAAAAAAATTAAGGAGAAAGTTGGCTTGTGAAAAAGATTCTAAAAAGGGAAAGAATCTCAGAGAAAGTTGATAACAAGAAAAGGTCCACTGGTTTCCCGGAATAAAAAGTAAAAGGAGGAAGTGTGCTAACTATTTACCCCTTAATACGCTCATTGTCTTCTTCTTTCTCTTTTTTTTTGTAGACGAGACTGTGAGATAACACACAAGAAAAAATCCAGTGAAAGTGACTGAGAGGGAAAGTGAGAGAGAACCCTAAGGGAAATTTTTTGACAGTTAAAGTGAAAAACAAGGAGAGAAAACTTTTTAGACCCCTAAAAAAAAGGATTTTCTTGGGATCATGGTCATACTTTTTTGAAAAAGAGAAAGTTGAATCAATTGACAAGACTGCCCCAAGTGTCTCCCAATTTTTTTGTAAAAAAAATACTTTTAATTGTGTTGTTAAATATTTGACAATTAAAGTTGAGTGAAAACATTAAAAAAGGAGAATTGATTAAATAAAAAGGATGGGAAATTAAATGGATAGAGTGACGAGTGAAAATAAATAGAGGGAAGGAGAGAAAGTTAAATAGAGAGAAAGTGAATGTGGAGTGTTGATTGTTTGTTGTGGGTGGTGTTTGGGTTAGTGTTTGACAGTGCGAAGGGTGAGAAATGATGGGGTGAAAGTTGGGATATGGAGAAGTCGTCATCCGAAGAGCTTCCGGTTGATTCAGCTGCCGAATGGCCTCCAATAAATATTCACGAACATATTCTCCGCTGTTCCTGTACCTGCAATCACATGGGCTACGGAAATGCTCTTGACTGGGCCGGATTACAGGTAAACCTCCATTTCATTCCCATTTTTCTATTTAAAAAAATGTACAGGGTGTTCCAAAACTATTTTTTATATTAATTAAAATTAATTGTACATTTTATTATTATTTTTGAGATAAAAAAATAAAAATATCTGGTAAGGGTTTGAGTCACCCTGTACAAAATAAAAAGGGGAATATTTTTCATGTTCGCATGGTTCTGACATGGAAGATAGTTTTAGAGTTGATGCATATGCAAAAAAGGCTCATCTTCCATGGGACCTCACGGCCATATTCAAAACCCAAGTCATTGCATGTAATTCCATAATCTTGAAAGCTTCATTCCCACTCCTTGAATTCATCCCTCGCCTCTCCTTTCTCCTTTCCCTTTCTCTCTCTCTCTTTTGTGTGTTCTAGGATGAATTTTAAGAGAATGTGATGAGCTCATTTTTTGTCAAAAACGTTCCTCATTTACGCTCCAATTTCTCCCTCACAAAAAATAAACTTGATCCTTTTTCCCCTTTTTTTTATTCATAAAAAGAAAGAGAGAGGGAGAGAAAAGAGTTAAAAAGTGATTCATTGGCCATGAAAAAATGTGGATACAATTTCAAGCCCTCTCAACTTTCTTTTTACACCTGTAAATATCCACAGAGAAAGTAGACATAAAAAAAGAAGCAAAAAGGTAAATCCAGGGGAGAAAGTGTATGACAATTTATGTCTAGCCCAAAAAAAAACTCTTCCCAGAAAAGAATTTGTACGTGAAAGGGAGAAAGGGAAAAGGGAGAAAGTAAAGATTTGGAGAGTGGACTCTATAGTGAGCATAATAAGTTTTGGTTAAAAACACGTAGAAAGTCGAAAGTAAAGGAGGGGAAGAAGCAATTGGAGAAAGTTTTGAAGGAAGAAAAGAAGCTAAATAATAGTTAGTACATGTCGAGGTACAAGAGAGAGAGAGAGAAAGTCTTTTTTTGGGACTCCCCACACAACAAGACCACCCCATAGCCAAATACCCTGCCCCCGGTTGGTTGACTTTGGAGCCTCCCCTGGAGAATGACTCAATGATGCGAGGTGGAGGTCGTAAAGGTAGACAGGAGACTTTGAAATAGTGTGAGACTTGGGCTATGAACAATTCACTATCCTTGCATAACTTTCTCCTTTTCCTCAAGCCTCACTTTCCCCAAAGAAAAGCCGCGTTGTCATGACAATTTTTGACTTTAGAATCCCAACATTTTAATTGTCTTGACGCCTTATTTTAAATTCAACATAAAAAATTAATTGGAAAATTTTATACTCAACTTTTCCCACCTGACAAAATGATTTCAGAGAAAGTGGCAATGCGGCAGACAATAGAGGCATTGCTATGGTAACTTTGGTGGAGAAAGTGAGAAAATTTGGGAATAATGGCATGTTGGTACAATTAGACTTTTTTTCTCTCTCTCTCTCTCTCTGCTACACTTTTTTTATATACACTTTCTCCCGCATGTGCTTCCCACTATAAAGTTGAAGCCTCACTTTCTCCCTTATAACTTTGACTTGACACTCATGGACTGGAGAAAGGGGAGACAGACAATGAAACAGTTTTAAATTATGCACTACCTTGTTCCGCAACTTTTTACGAGTTTTAAAAAAAAAACTCTGAAAAATATGGGCAACTCTACGAGTTGAATGAGGTCATAGAAAGAGAGAAAGAAAAGAAAGTTGTCAAAGTTGAGAGCCATCTTTGAAAAAACTTGACAATTTTCTCATATTATTATGTAATTGTATAGAAAGTCTCGTATCTTTCATGAGAGAGAGAGAGAGGGGGGCTTAACAGGAAGTAACTTTTACCCACGGGGAAAGTCTTACAAAATTCCAATTCTACAAAATATACGCAATTCAATGTACAACCTCCTTTCTCTTTTTTTTCTCTGGCGCAATAACTACATTCTACTTTCTTCATTGTGTAGATATAGACTGTAGAAAAAGAGAGGAGAAAGGGAAAGGAATTGTCATGTTTTTTCTAACTTTAAAATAGAAACCTTTCTCTTCCTTTGTGTACAGGTAGTTTGTGAAGGGGAGGAAAAAGTAGAAAAGAGAAAGTAAAGAGAAAAAGTCAAACAACAAAATAATTAGACAATTATCATCACATTTTTTCTTCTTTTTTTCACACAACAACACAAAAAAAGTCAATGACCTCTGGACTGTACACGTGATTTTTTTTGTATTGGAAAGTGAAAGTTGAAATATTTTCAAAAAAAGGGGAAAGTTGTACATGGGAAGATGCAAAGAGTTTTCTTGTTGATTTCCCTAGTCTCCAATATTTGTGGATCCAATATTTCTCTCCCCCCAAAATTTTCACATTTCCAAACCCGCACTCATGACCCCTCACTTTCACTCGCACCCGCACTTTCTCCGTGACAATGCAATGATGCAATATAAAAGAGTGCCATAAAAACATGTACAAAGAGTAATTAACGACTTTTCATTGATTAAACAAAAATAATGGCTCCCCTTTCCCCACTTTCTCTCATCCACAGTCTCGTCAATTTCATTTGTGGAGAGCGAGTGGGTTTGATTAAAAAACTTTAATTTTTGGTTTCTCCATCAAAATTTTCTACCGCCAAGTTTTAAAATGATGGTTTAAATTTTTGTTTGGAGAAAGGTTGTAAGAATTTTTTAAAAAAAGGAGGAGAAAGCTCGATAATGCGGTGACTATACCCACCAAAAAAAGCCGACTACAGTGTTGACTTTACTCATCTCTTTTTTAAAAAGAGTGCGAGTGCAAGTGAGAATGTTTGTATTTGTCCTCAAACTTTTTTCTCGGTTTTTTCTCTTCACCCGGAGTCCCGGCCTAAAAAGAGGGGAGAGATTTTGATCCTAATAAAGAGACACGCACGTCCTTAGAGTCTAGATTTTTTTTCAAGGAGAGAAAGAAAGCGAGAGGCTTTAATCAAGCACCTCTAGAAAGGAAGAGAAGGGAAAACCCGGATAAAAAAAGACAGGCGGGCATTAGCCATTCCGTGTGACTCTTCTTCATTTGACGATGAGTAAAAAGACATGGGGTCTGGATGAAGAAAGAGAGAGAAAGCTGGGCATTGGATGTGCAATGAAAATATTGACTTTGTGCCGTGCTCAGAGCCTGTACAGGAAATAAGCTGGAGGGAAGTGGAACTGGAACTGGAGAAAGGCCCATGGAGTTTTATGTGACTCTCTTTCTCTGTGGTTTTGGTGAAAGCACTCATAGCCCATTACATAGGAAAAAGCAAGACATTTTGAGTAAATAGGGAACAAACCATCAACATTTTATTTTATTTTTTGACTTGCTAAAACATGGCCAAAAATTATAGAGACACTTTCTCTCCCTCCCTCTCTCTCTACAAGGAAGGAAAATTAGTTGTGATTTAAAGATTTATTTATTTTTTCAATGAGGAGAGAGAGAAAGTTTCTCTGTTTAGACAGATGGAGAGTAGACACATTGTGGGAGGCTAAATATTAATTTAATCTTTAATGAAACAAGAGAAGGGAGAAGAATAAATTATGTTGATTAATTGTAATACCCAAGTCAACTTCATTAGCCAGTCAACTCAATTTTAGGGAGAAAGGGAGGAATTTTAAATGGGGACGTGGTTACTATAGTTACCAACATAAAGTTGTGTACTTGGCAAGGATAAATGTGAATTCTCTTCCTTTGTGGTCATGCCTCATTTAACACTATTTGGCTAAACAGACCCCCCCAAACAACATGTCCCATCTTAACCTCCTTTCTCCACAGTCCGGTCCCGGAGAAAGTTTTTTTCCCTTCATTTTAACACCAACAATCCACTCGAGTCCGAGAAATGGCTAGCCTACTCATTTTTTCAAAATAGATAGACATCTTTTTTTAGAAGTGAAAGCAATAAACATCTGAAATTTTAGTACTTTGTGACGTTTGTGAAAAAAGGGAAATTTATTTGAAGAATACTAGAAATCCTTCTGTTTATTTAATTATTAGTGGGGGGTGCTATTTGACAAACTTTCTCTTTTCCCATTTCTAATTTTCCAAATTAATTAATAAACACTTTTAAATCATTCTCTTGTAAACGGAAAAATTGTCGACAGAGTGAAAATAGAAAAAGCTTTCATATAAAAATAAATGTTTTAAAAAATTATGATTTTCTTTTGCTAATTGTATTTATTTAGATTTTTTTTGCAAATTGTAGAAATTAAAGCCAAAATAATTATTCAAAGGAAAAGGAGGTTAATTACATTGCTTTTCTTTGACTCTCCTTTCATTCAATTCAAATCACGTTTTTTTAGTAAAAAATGTTATGTCCTTGTTGAAAAAATTAAACCACTTGACAATTCTCTATTAAGTTAACATACTTTCTCTTTTATATTTATATTTAGTCAAACTGAAAATTAATCAAGTTTTACAAAAAATAAATGGGAATTGGCAAAATAGACTCAAAAAAAAGTTGCTTTCTCTCTCTCAAAAAATGTTTAATTTTTTTTGAGTGGGTGCCTAGTGAAAAATAATTGAGTACAAAATTTTTGTTTAATATTACTAGAGCTTGTCTGTCATTAGCCATTAATTTTTTCCTGGGCTTGTCATTCTCAGCTCTCTCCATATTTCACAAGTGGAGAAAGTAGAAAGCAAGGGCATAATATATTTTCATTCTAATTAATTTTTTCTGTTACAAAAAGACTTTTGGAGTGTACAAAAAATGTGTACAAAGGAAAAAGAATCTGAAAATTAATCCTGGTTGATGATTCCATCAATTCCACCTTTCACCTAAAGAGAAAGTAGTTGAATTTTAAGTGTAAACTTTTATTTCCTCAGCTCATTAACTAATGACTCCTCTTCTGACGATTTTGTTTACTCTCCCAGTCAACCCAGAGGGGATTTTTTAATTTAGAGGAATTTTATGTAATAAACGACAAAAAAATAGAGAAAGTAGAGAAAGTCTGCTCTATCTCCCATCACAAAAAATCGCTTCCTGTACCTAAAAGAAAGCAAGAGGAGGAGGGGAACCAGAAGCTTAAATAGGTAAGCCATAAGCTCCCATTTTGTTCCAAACACGTTCCCTTATAATGGTGAAAGCTTTGATTCTCTTTTTAAAAAACTTTCTCTTTTTATATCCCAGGACATGGACTCACAAATTGTGAGGACTTGGGGGCTCTTGTCGTGGAAAGCAGCTGACGGATTATAAAGGAAAGGAGGGGGGAGGGGGGGACTGCATAAATGAATAAAGGACAAGTGAGACCAGCAGACTGTCAATTGTTATGGCCCTTTCTCTCTCTACTTTCACCATAAAGACAAGAAGAAAAAAGGATGGCGTGTAAATGGAGGGAAGGAGAAAGGGAACAATTATTTAAATAGCCACAGACGATGGGATGATGATGAGGATGGAGAGAGAGAGACAAGAAAATTCAATTTTCTATTGGTGACTTGAGATGAGCTTTCTCTTCCTCTTGTCAGCTGCAAGTAAGAGACAAGGAGAAAGTGGAGGCAGACGGTGCACGAAGGAAATTCAAATGTGGACAAATATAGAGCATAAAAAAAGTTGCATCTCATCTCCCCACTTGTACACAAGCTTTCCCTGTCTCATCATCATGCAGATGTAGCCTGTCTTGAACACGAGGGAAATACGTTGATTCTTAGCCCAGACTTTCTCTCTCAAAAAAAGAAAGTGTATGGCTAATGTCATGTGCTGAGATTTACGTGCACAAATTTTATATCGCGTCCTTTCTCCACATGAGCGACATCCCCTCCCTCCGGCTTTTTGAAAAGAGTACAAATCTTTCACTCTTTTTCAAATACTCCCTCCAAAAGAGGCCACTTGAAGGTAAAATCTTACTTTCTCTTTCTCTTGTATTGGAGACAGAGGAGGAGGAGAAGGAGGGTGGTTTGCAATTTAATTTTATTGTGTAAAAAAAACTTTCTCTTTTGTTGGGTGGGAATTTTTTTTTGTAGTTTTCAATTTTGCGTGGTAGTTTGCATCATGTCATCATCACGGAGGGAAAGTGGGACGTGGAAGATTCAATGGGAGACGATTATCATTGGGGGACCACACATTTCTGGAGGGGGGGACGTCCCTTTAATGTATTGGAAGGAATGGGTGTACATTATAATATAAATATTTAAGCCACTCCAAATGCCCATATTCCACATGCTTGTACAATTTCTCAAGTTAAAGTAGAACAGGGAAATTCCTACTGGAGAAAGTCAGGGAATGTACCCAAAATGGGTATAGGCATATGTGTTTCGGGTTGTAAATATATATTCATCCATTTCCATCACAAAATTCCCTACTTTCTCTCTCTCTCTCTTGCCTTGTGGTTTCCGCTTTCTCTTAGCTCCACCCTTGACAATGAGATATATACCATCTCATTAATACATTGAAGCATAATGTATTTGTCCATTAGACATTCTATGGTCGTATTAGCACACTCACAACTTCCCATACATCTCTCTTTCCCTTTCTCTCTCTCCCTTTTGAAACTTTCACCCACTTAAATATTTTCTACATTTTCATATCCATTTTCTCCTCTTTCTCTTTTCTAGTTTGTAGAGTTTGATACTTTACAATTATTTGTTTGGAGGGATTCGTGTAAATTTAAATTGAGACTGATTTTAACTTTCTATTTTGTGAGGGAAAGTATCAGTTCTTGTTTACAATCTTTTTTTTTATATATTTATTCAATTTAAATGATAAAATATTGAATTTGAAAGTAAGTGAGGTTTGCTTTTATTTTTTATTTGTTTTAGTCTACAAGTTGAGATTTTTGGGTGGTTTTTATGGGTTTTGTGGGTTTTTAATTGATTTCACAATGGTAGAGAGGGAATTGGGAAATTTGTCGAGTGTGTGATTTAAGTGAAAGTGAAAAAACATTTTTTTTTGTACAAGAAATTTTTTTTATTTAAATCACTTTTTGCTTTTAAATATTTTATATAAAAAAATGGTATTGTATAATTTTTAAAAAAATTTTTTGAGAAAGAATTTTAGTTTTAAAAAATTTATGGGGGTGAAAGTAAAAGAAAATAGTTGAAAAAAACTGGTTTGCTCTATCGCCTCTGCGGCTTTCTTTAGATTTGTAAAAAAAAAGAAGGGGAAAGTCGCCCTTCGTTGCACTCGACTACCTACAAACTCTTTTTTTGTGTAGACTGGTTATTATCATACATGACAGGATACCAAGAGAAAGAGAAAGCTAATACTACAATAGGGAAAACTCCATGAAAGTGAGAAAGAAGAACCCAAGCTTTCTTCAATTTTTTTTCTTCCTCTCTCTCCAAAAAAAACCAAACTCTTTGGTAAACCAATTCCATTTTTTTCTTTTGCTTTCTTTTCCCCAGCTTAAAACCACCGCCTTCGAGAAAAACTTTCTCATATCCACCTTTCTCCTTTCACGTTCTGTCTGTCTGACGAATAATTCGGGTGTATGAAACCCAAATTTTACCATGTAACCCGACTCGCTACATTGGCTATGGCATTGATTTGAAACTGTTAGAGAGAGAGAGAAAAAAAGAAAGTCTGAAAAAAAATAATTTTCACTTTTTCACTCCGCTTCATCCTTTTGACTCATCATTTGTGGGCTGACACAAAAAGTGTTGAAGGAAGGGGAGGGGAAAGTAAATTTATGGGGTAGGAGTAGGAGAGAGAAAACGGCGGACATACAAATGAAAATTATCAAAATTCACACACACACAAAAAGACTAAATGGTGAAAGTGGATTTTCATGAATATTAGTAATAAATCACTGAGTGTCTTCCCACGTGTGAAAGTGAGCCTTTCATTGAGTCAAAAGGCTCCACTGAATACAAATCATCCTTTCGACTTTCTCCTTTTCCGTTATCAAATCCTCATCAAATTATGAGCGGGAAGGAAATAAGAAAATATTTTTAAAAATTAATTTGACAAACATGTCACCCAAAATTCTTGTCAATAAAATTTGACCTTAAAAAAGGGAAAGGTAGGAAGGAGTGGATAACCTCCAATTGATAAAAAAAGAGAGAGTCTTTTCACCGCGTCTAAGGTCTCAGGGTGGAGAAAGGGGGTAACAGATTGGGAGATGAGGAAGAGAATATAAAGATAAATGTTGGACTAGATTGAATGTGAAAAAAGACTGCAGTGAAAGAATTGATTTTTGAGTTTATTGCCAGGAATCTTTCTCCCAAAAGAAATCTATAAGACCTTTCTCTCCCTCTCAAATAGTACAAAAGAGACTACAATCTTTTCTCCTTCTCCTTCCTTCCTACTAAAAATATCCTAACATTCTTTCCCCTCTCTTTAGAAAGTAGACAAGAATTTTTTTGTAGGTGAAAGTCCCAGACTTTTTTTTATATACATAGAGAGACAGTATTTTGTGTCGTCTATCTATCGCCCTTAGGGCAGAGACGAAAAGTAGGAGAAAGTAATGACGACAAAATCTCATACTCATGATTTACTTTCTCCTTGTCTTTCCCATCCCCATCTAAAAAGCTTAATCTGTGGAAATCTAAAAATGACTTTTCTAGCCCCAACTTTCTCTCTTTTTTTCTTGTTTCTATAAACGCTTCATTTATTGTGACATCATAATTTTTATCTGATTTTTTTCTCCCTCCCAAAAGAGAAAGTCTCTCTGTGTCCTCTCTCTCCCGCTTTTACGATTTCTTTTATTCAACTCTTTTCTCCTTATCATCATTTGAAATGGGAGGGAGGGTGGAGGGAGTAGAGTAAAAAAAATGTCGTGAAAGGAGCCCAGTTTTTTTGGGTGGAGGAGGAGGGAGGGGGCCCATGCTCCAATTTTGTGACTACAAGACTTGGGATTATTTATCTTGTCAGCTGTGCTTTCTCCGGGGTTTGGTATGCGATTTTGTGGGTACAAATTGACCTACCATCCCACCATTGCCATGAATGTAGGATTTTTTTCAAGTGTAGTCATTCCCCATCGTAAAATTATTTTATGAGTGTATTTCTCCACTTTTTTTATTTCTGAACAACTCCTTTCTCAAAAAATTTGACTGCTTTTGTTTCTCCTTTCTCCCTTTTTTCTAATCTACTTTTTTTTGGCCCCTGTTGAAAGAGAGAGAGAAAGCTGTAGACTTTTCTTGTCATTTTATCACCTATGAATTTTATGTTGGGGCTCTTGATGGGACTGAATGGTTGAAATGTAGAGAGAACATGTTGTTTTTACATAAAAAAAGAGAAAGGACTTTCTCTTTGGTTTGTTTTTGGTTTTTTAGGTACAAAAAAAAGTAAAAATTCAAATGGGGAGTATTATCATGTGAAATCTTTTGGTAAAATTGTCTATAAATCTTTTGCTTTGTTTTTTTGCAAGAAAAAAGATGCTGTATATTTTATACAAGGGAAAAAATTCTTTGTTCATCTTTTTTTTACAGATTGAGATTTTTTGAGAATTACCTTGAAAAAGAGAGAAAGCTCTTTTTCTTAGAGGTTTTGCCTTAAGCTAAAAATGTAAGGTTCGTTTTTTTTGTGAACTGAATTCGTCTTAGTTTTTTTTCTCTGTGCAGACTTTCTCTTGGGAAGTGAGAGGAAAAAATTAATTATTCAAATAGTGAAAGGAGTGGCATTTCTCCATGATACCCCCTCCCCTCCATTCTTCTTGTTTGGCAATTCTTTTGGCTTGGTGAAAGTAACATGGAAACGTCGTGTGGGTTCTGGGTTTTGGGTTGTCTTGCCTCCAAGTTGCAACTTCCTCTTGGCTCCTCTGAATATTTCAACTGTTCTGGAAGAGATGGAGATAAAAAATGTTCCATCTTCCTCTCTATCTAACAGAGAAAGCATTGTACTGACTACAACTGGGAGAGAGAGAAAGTCCGTGCCATTCATTGATTTAATTTAGTTGAAATTTACAAATAGGACCGAGAGGTAGGAGAGAGGAAGGAGATAAGAATTTATGTTCTTTCCCGAAAATGGAGGGGCAATAGACTAGACGAGTACACAGAGAGAGTGCCAGGAGAAAGTCAAGGGGGGAGGAAAAGACACACGAGCATACCAAGGAACGAATGTCTTAACAATTCACGAAACCTTTGAAACTCTACCCAGTGAAAAACTCAAATTGGATTTTAAATGGTTGAAAGAATGTCTAGCTACAAAATGAATTATTCATCCTCCCCCCCCCCGACTTTCACTTCCCTCTTCTTCTTCTTTACAGAATAAGCCTTAAGGCTAAAGATTTTTTTCTCCAGTCTTTTTTTTCTCGAGAACCACAGTTTATCCAGAATCAGCACAGCTGGTGATGCCTGATACCTCATGCTGGAGAATAATTTCCAAAGGGGGAGATAAATGGATAGGAAATAAAATCATAAATAGGAGATAAGATTCTTTCTCCATATGTCCCCTCCCCCATCTTGAATGGTGAAAGTAATGAGAATTGTTTTCTCCATCCAAGTCACAATGACTCTCTCTTCACCTTTATTTCTGGAGATGGTGATAAGACTGAATCTTTGGTTTTATTTTGCCAATAGAGAAAGGTGTTGGGAAAATGATGCGAGGGAGAAAGTACAAATAAAGAAAGGAGAATTTCAAGTTGTTTTTATGTTGAATGAAAGTATAAATTTGCACTTTCTCTCAAAAAGAACGTGCTTGGTCATTGGCTACTATTCCCAGGTTTTTTTCAGAGAAAATGATGGTCATATAAGTTGGGGAAAGTGTATACAAGAGAAAGTATTAGAAAAAAAGAAGGAAGGAGAAAGGTAGTTTTTACCCAAGTTTTATGGATGGGAATGGAGGAAAGGAAGAGAGGAGAAAGGAGGGATGAGATGAATATTCCATGGATGTTTTTGACCCAAACTTGTTCTTCGAGTTGTCTTGAATGACTTTGAAATACAAGAGAAAGTTTCTTTTTGCTAGTTTTGGAGAGAAAGCAGTAGTAGGTAGTGGAGATTATTTATACAATAGACTCGTTTCCAAGTTTTGAATTCAGTAGAGAAGAAGGAGAAAGTCATGGACGACATGAGTCTGAGCTAACAAGCTGACTTGACTGACTTGTGACTGGCTGACTCTATGGAGAAAGGAGAGAGAGATGGTCTAATTATATTACAAGGAATTTCTTCCATCTCTTTCTCTCACTTTCTCTCTTCCAAGGTGAGGTACAGATAAAATCTCATTTTCAACTTGCTTACTTATTCCTTCACCTTTCTCCATTTCATGTTTACTTTCACCTACTCTACCTTCCTCCAAGAACGTCTAATATCCATACAAACATTTTCCTTGTATTTTAAATGGAGAAAGTACCCTCTAAATTAAAAAATGGTGAGGTATGCATTTTGAGTATCGTGAAAATATTTTTGGATGTTGACTAAGAGAATTTTGTGTAGAGTGAAAGTTTTACTTTCACTGTGCACAGAATCTTGTTAAGATTGTTGACAGAGTTTGATGGTTTTAAAAATCAATTGAAATTTTAGAAAAGGGGAAAGGGAGGATATGGGTAGGGGGAGAGTAAAGGTTGGATGAGGATAAATAGTAATTTGGCATTAAAGGGAAAGGTAACTAACAAGCTTTCTCTGTAGTGAAAGTGTGTGTGTACGTGTATCTTCTTGTTTTAAATGGCAATGTCAATATAAACTGAATTTTCATGGGGAATGGGTTGTGGGACAAAGAAGCGTAAAATTTGTCCTAATGATAGAAGCGACACAGAATCCTCCTGTTCTGGAGAAAGTACAAGAGAAAATCTTTGCGCTTTATTTACAGTTGATTCTCAGACCGAAACACATACCCCTCCTCTACGTTTCCCTTTGCCAGAATCCCATGCACTGTAAATGTAACGAACCATAGAATTTTCTCCTCTCCAATTTCCTTCTCCCTTTGTCTCTCCCAAACTCCCCTTTTCCCTTATTTCTTGAGCTTTCAAAAAAGAGAAAGTGAAGCCAAGGATTGTTTACTCAATCCTTTTCCCCTTCTCTCCTTCTTATGAAATAAAATGCGTGACTTTTCCCAAAAAATGTTTTATCGTAATCTTGTAAATTCCTCAGCGAATTCTTTTTTGGGGAGATTTTTAAAATAAAAAATGATTTTTTGGGGGATTTAGACTGAAAATATTGTTCCAGATTTATTTTAAAAAAAATCCTAAGAGGGAGAAAGTTAAAGGTGAGTTTTTTATTTACGTTAATTGAAACAAATCATGAAGAAAATATTTTGTAGAGCATCTTTTATTCTCTCTCTCTTGGATATTCACAAATGGAAATTGTGGGCAAAATATTTTTTGGGAAAAAGGTTCTTCTGTATGAGAAGCAAGAGGTAGAAATGCAAGGAGAACGACTGCAGTGAAAGTGCTTGAGTAAGAAAAAAAAAGTTGGGTGAAAGATCAAAGAGCCTAGAGTGTGTGTAGATGAAAAAGCTTGAGCCTTTCTCCACTTGTGAGTTTTCTCTCTTGTAAAAAGGAAATTGCCTGGGGGCGCAGATGAAGCCAAGAGTAAAAAAACGTGGACCTTGAGTTGCCAAGGGAAAAGTAAAGAACGGAGAGAACACTTGAGAGACCATGAAAAAAGAGTTTGACAGACCAAGGGAGAAAGCTCATTCCACACACTTTCACTTTACAAAACGGACCATTCTCTTCTTATTTTTCTTACTCTTCCTCATACTTTACCATATAAAATTGCCTTTTATTTACAAAAAAAAAGATTTATCGTTTCTAGATGAACCTTTATTTAAATTTTGGCGCCAAAAATAAATATAAAATTTTCAATAGGATTCTAGACAGGAAAAGGGAGATTGGGAATAAAGAATATTTTCAATTCCAAGAACTACAATGTAAAAAAAGGAGAAAGTCGAGACAGGAAATGTGCGGGGTTTTAGGGGAAAATGGCGGGAAATATAATAAAGATATTTTGTGTGTAGGGAGGGGAAAGGTACTTAAGATGGAGAATTTGATAAGAGAGAGAGAGAGAGAGAGTAAAAAACTCACAAAGCAATTTCCTGATAAAGTTCCACACCATTAACAAGAATTGACAGTTGATAAAACTCCTCATGATCTATGACTTTCTCCCCCTCCAGGAAGTACAAGGCAGGTGGTCCTCTTGCAAAACAGAGCTTAATTTCCTACACTCACGCTTTCTCTCTTGTAATACCAAGGACAAGGGCTTGTTTCCCCTCTTTTGTAATTTATGTTGTGACAAAATATTGTTGAATTGTCCAGACGAGCCTTGTTCTCCTTCATGAAAAAATAGTGTGCGTGTCCCTGGGGCAGGGTGGAGAAAGTAAATTAAGTTATTAAGGAACGATTCAAGGACGTCCTTTATGGGACATTTGGTGTGGGAACAGGAGGGAAATAAAAGATTGGAAATTTATTTTTATTTATTTTACTACAATCACAATCTGGGGGCGGAAGTTGTAAAAATTAATGTCGTGTGATGATAAGGGAAAAAAGTTGCTTTCTCTTTTTTTCTGAAAGTGATAGTGGTCATCATTTTATTAATAAAAATGATTTGATTTCCAAATTATTTCGTACTGTAGTACACAGACTGTGAGACAGGGATTGGGAGAAAGTAAAAAATAAAAAATCGGGTTTATTTTTTTGGTGTTTTCAAGGACTTTGTCAAGTCACGTGATTTTGGGATGGATTTTTTTGTGTTTTTATATACAGAGAAAGTCATCTTAGAGTAAAAAATGAGACATCATAGTCAACAGTCAAGTCTTTGGAGAAAGTAGTATCCGCAAGACATTTTCTAGTCTTGAATGTCCGATGCAGCCGGACTTTGTAAATGATTTTATTTTTTCTGTATAAAGAGAAAGTCCTTTTCTTGAAACAGGAAAACCATTTAGACGTTTGTCTTTCCCTACTTGGAGAGAGAGAGAAAGCTCAACATTTTCAAGTATTTTTTGTAGCTTAAGCAGTACATCAAAAAAACAAGGAACATAAAGACAAGATGCTTTCTTTTATAAACTTGACTTTCTCTTTTTTATTTTATGTGGACTTTTCAAGAGACAAGTCAACAAACTTTTTTGGCTATTTCATCAACCAAATGATTTTTTTCCGCTTTCTTGACCCATTTGAAATGTTAAGTCAAGTTTGACCAATTAAAACAAAGATTTTTTATTTTAAAAAATATTTTCAAAATTGACGAATTAAAAAACAGATTAAAATTTAAAACGAAATTCTTGAAATTTTATATAAAAAGAAAGTAAAATTTTTATTCAAAGATTCAACTTTTTTTATTGTCCTTGTCCCCGAAAAAGAAACCAGGCCGTGTGTACAAATCGGAAATTGAGGATTCACATGAAAGAGAAAATATTTTCTCTTCATGTTAAAAAGAAGAAAGTTGTATTGCAAAGTTAAAGGAATAGAAAAGGAGGGTATCAATAAAAATAAAAATTTATGATCCCTCCAAAAAAAGGAATTCATAGACTTTCTCCTTCCCTCAAACGTCCAGTTCCTCTCTATGTGGTCCAGTTTGAAAATTGTGTGTCGTTCAACAGACTAGAAACGATTTTGAATTTTGAGAAAAAGTAAAAAAGAAAAGAAATTCAAAGCCCAGCTCCAACCCCAGCTGTAGCAGTTGGTCTCTTTGATAAATAAAAATTGTACTATTTTATTTCAAATATTTTTTATATTAAATAAAATAAAAATCACAAATATTCCATCCAATTGTATACATTTAAAAAATGATACAGAGAGCAAAAAAACATGAGAGAAAATATTTGAACAAGAAAAAATAGAGAAAGTTGTAAACTGATACTGGATTGACATGACAAGAGGGACAAGGAGGGACACGAGAGTGTGGTGAAAGTAGAAAGATACGTCCAAAATGTTGACTCATGAGTCACTCTGACTTTAATCCTCATATCACATCTTTCTCTAGCCAAACACACTGCCCCCAAAAAAGACAGTGGAGTGTATGTCTTCATTTTTTGAACAACTTTCTCTTCAAAATTTGGCCGCCAAAAGCGGAAGTTGTTTCACGGTTGAAACTTGAATCATCGGAGGGGCAAGATTAAGAAAAGGAAAATGAGATTTTGTGAAGCCATCCCCAGGATGGTCCAGTCTTATCGACACAAGCTTTTTTGTTTAGGTATGAGCATGAATGGCTTTCTCTTACATGGACGGACTCTAAAAATCAGGGACTGGACAATCTCACTTTCACGGTCCCACATTCAAGACCAAGTTTACGATGACTTTCTCTATGGTTGAATAGTCGTTGGTGGGATGGGGAAATGACTAGAGAGAAAGTAAAAAAAGAATCGAAAGTCCATGTGAGGCCCATACACACGTGGGTCCATGTTCTGTAGACTTTCACTGTGAAGAGAGGGAGAGAAGGATGGATGATGATGGGAATGGCTATGACCATGCAATGTAATATATGTACCCCCTCGATTTTTTTCTCTCCTGGTTTTTCTTTACATTGATCTACATTATACATTATAGTACCTTTGGGCAACACTAGGCGGGTGTAAATGGGGTTTGCCTACTATTATTACCCCCGATTTCTTGTCTCTATTACTCCTCCAACTTTCTCCCTCCTCCCCTCCCTCCCATTTGTTTAGTTCCATGTAACAGAAAGAGGAAGGAGGGAGTCGTTAGACTTTCACCAGCTCAATCTGTAAAAACAAGTTAGGCAAAGAAATTCTCAATAGACGTCCACCACTTTTAATTATAATATTCTTGACTTTCTCCACTCTTTTTTGAATGGACCAAGTGTAAAATAAATGATTAGGGGTTTTAAGGCATGGACAAAAAAATAGAGAAAGTGTTTGACCTTCCATTGAGATGGAGGGACTGTGTGACCTGATTCAAGTTTTTGAGAGAGAAATCTCTAAAGGGAAAGGAATTCTGAAGACGGAAGAGAAAAGGGGGAAAAAGTTTACTCTGTGAACGGGAGGATTTTTTTGAAGGAAAAAAAAGTTTGCCTTGGTATTCAGCCAATATTATATGCTTTCTCCATTCATAGGATTGTAAGGGAAGAGAAAGTCTCTATTTACTCGTGCTGATGACATGGAATGAGATGAGAAGTTGATGAATTCCATGAAGAAAGCAAGAGAAAAAGAAATTTTCTAATTTACAGCCTCACTGTTCAATACTTGAGGAAAATACTGGGGTTTTCTCCTACTTTCTCTTTTCTTGAATGTGGAAGGCATCCAAGTTTTAGCTTGAGTCAACTAATTGCTTTTTCAGAGATTAAGAAAAAAAAATTGTGTAGAAGATACCTAAAATCTTTTTTTTATAAGAATATTTACAGAAAGTGAAAGTAAAGAAAAAAGTACAGCTTACAGACTTTTCTTTTCCATTCAAATTAAATTTTTTTTAGATGAAAATTCTTGGGAATGACGAAAAAAGGAAAGTTCATGAATGAGAGAGAGAGAGCGTTGAGTTTGTTCATTTTCACAAGAGAAAGTACATGGACGTGTTTTTGTATTGTGGATTTTACTACCTGAAAATTAATTTGAAAAGGGAAAAGTCTACCTGTTGGGTTTTTGGGAAAATTCATTTTGTCTATTGTTTAGATTATTCATCGACTTTCTCTTTCAACTTGAATAATCCTTTGGATTTATTGTTCCATGTTTTCAACTCAAATTTTCTCTTGTCAAAAGGATTACAATCAGCCCAAGGGAAAAAAGAGAAAGCGGTTGGTCGAATTTATACAAATTATTTTAGTTTATGGACACTCTCCGTTTTTTTATGAATTGTCTCTGCAATTTTATTCAAATTTTTAACTTTTATCCATCACTGATTTGTCTGTTGAGGTTTGAATTTATAGAGAAAATTATTTAATGAGGTGAAAGTTGAGGTTGTTGGGAGTGGCAAAATATTTTGTATATTTATTCTTCACCATTTTCTGCCTTTGGGGCTTGCGTGTAAATAATTTTATCCTTTTTGTGTTAATTTTTTTTGGCAAAAAGTTTATTTACATAAACAACTTTTTTTGGCAAATTTATTAGCCTAATTTAATGCACTTTTTTGCTACTAACAAGGCAAATTATGCAAATTATTTCTTTCTTTTTGGAGGTCACTAAAATTTATAATTTCTCTTAAATTGCATTTTTTTAATTACCCTTTTTAATGTGTATTTTCATTAAAATAATTGAGGTCAAAAAGTGAACACCCTGTACATAAAAAAAAGAGAAAGTCAATTGGCTCAAACTATTTTTGTCCATCAAAGTCAACTTTAGACTCAGACGGAAACTTTTGCCAAGAATTTTGTGAAAATGTAAAGTTTTGATAATTGAAATTGGCAATATATAATTTATTTAAATACAATTAAAGACATGAAAGATAAATAAGATTGATGTTAGGAAAAATTAAATTAGAAAATAAATCTCTTTTCAGTTAAAATCCTCTCTTTGAAAATGGAACAAAAGGAGAAGGGGGAGAAAATAGAAATCGTATGTGGTCTAAACTGAAAGCTCTTCATAAAGAGAGAGAATAAAAGAGAAAGTAGGTTATTTAATTTAAATAATAATTAAATGAGATGGGAGATTGTAGAACAAGTTGTCCTATCAATTATCTTTTCTTTTATCCCCCTTTTTATAAAGAGAGAGAAAGTGCCAGGGTTGGATGTGTAGGGACATAACGGGGCCAAATTGTGATTATCTTTTGCCATCTTCAATTGTCGGATGAATATCCTCGGCATAGTTTTCTTGCTTTCACCGGAAGCTTGAATGTATTCAGGGGTCTCTGTATTTTAATGAGATCCAAATCGATGAAATTCCATTCTAGATCAAAAGCAAAGAGAGAGAGAGACCAGAAAAAAACAATAAATCGATTTCTGGGCTCCCTTTCTCTTCAATGTGAAAGCACAGCAGGATTACGATGCATCTTCTCCTTTCTCCAGCCACTTGTCTTCAATTTCTACAGCGGGTGTGTGTGTGTGTGTGTCGCCATTTGAGAGGATTTTTTTCCCTTACAAACTTCCCAACCGTGACATCACTAGATCACATCCACATCCACATGGACATGCACCAAACGAGAATACCAAGCAAAAAAAATCTTCTACTTTCTCCACACTAAACACACAAAACTTCCACCTCTTTACCCCATTCATCCCACACCACTTTTTCTTCTTTAAGTATCGGCAAAAAAGGCTGTTCTATTGAAATTTTTGGTTTATTTCCGTCTCCCATAATCGAGCCATGAAAAATACGGGGAGTGTGAATGTGGATGCGACTGTCTTTTTTATTTTGTGTGGGTTTTTTCAAAATTCCACTTTCTTTTTTTATAATAACTTTTTTTATGAAAGTGAGCCTACTACTTTTACCTCGTTGAGAAATATTTTTTTTTATCTTGCGGACTCTTGCGGTCTTCCTTTTCTCTTTCTTTGGTCTGGACTTAAGCTAGAGTTAACAGGTTCAATTGAGACAATGGACAGTGAAAGTCCCTTTCTCTCTTATCTTTCTCAAGTGGTTTTCATGGTCGAATGAGGAGGAAAGAGAGAAGGTGCAATATTGCCCAAATGTGGATTAAGGGGAGTGAAAGATCGTGACATATGGAGAGGACACTGTCTCCTTTTTTTTCTGTGGTCCTTTCTCTCCCACTTTCTCTCTGTTTTCTCTCTTTGTGGTTGGGTAGCTTAGTGGGCCTGGAATTGGTTGAGAGAAGTGTCGTGTGTCTTGTACCAAAAAAAAAGTGTGAGGCTTTACAAGGGAATGATGAAAATGGTATAAAATGTAATGAGAAAAAGAGCTCAAAGTACTTTTCAAGATTTTTCATTTTTTTCAAGAGAAAGTCCTGCTACCTGCTTTCCCTTCACCCCCCAGTATGTTTACTTGAGGAGCTGCCAGGGACTTTTTTTGAAGGAGGAGAAGAGCCTGCAATAAAAATGAAGAATAATGAAAAGTATGAAATGAGTTGACTTTTTTTTTGGTGGGGAAAGTGTAATTTGTCAGCTTGTAAATTAATTTTTTTTTTCTCTCCTACTTTCTCTTGGCAATTTTAATTTGAGTTGTGATGAAAGAAGAGAAAGTCTGCCTGTCTCCTTGGTTTGTGTGGTGGCAAAGTCTGTTGTAATTAATATTGCCATAAATTCTGACCACGTGAGGATGACGCTGATTACTAAAATTCTCAGATGACAACACAATCACAACTTTCTCTCTGTCATCTTCATCTTCAACCAGGTCAAAATAACCCGCCCTCCTTTTTTTAAATTGTGTAGAATCTTCCTTGTATAAAACTAGGAGAGATTTTCTTCACGGATAGGAAGGACAAGTTGAAAAATTGATATTGACGTGGAACAAGTTAAGGAATGCTTTCTCCTTCTTTTTAATATTTGAAAAAAGTGACAAGTAATGTTGTGAATAGGAACAAGACGGAGAAAGTGGGGGAGCCTTTTTTTGAATGTGTGTGCGGTACCGTAAAATGGACTGACGTTGAACTTGCACTTGATAAATTGATGGATGGCAAAAAAAAATTGTGTACCAGTTGCATTCACAATTTTGTTTCTAATTTTTACAACTTTCTCCTAAAATCTGTAGGTTTTTATGAAGAGAAAATTTTGTAAACGGGAAGATTGTGGTCATTTTTGAAATTAGAGAAAGTAATTTTGTGATGTCATTTTATATGTGGTTAACAAGAAAAAAGGGCTATGCGTTGTCTAATGGTTTGGAGAAAACCATTTTGACGTAGTAGCCATGTTTCATGTAGAAAACTATGGGGAGAAAGCATTCTTTTACCTTGTGAATTTGCCTAAAACTTTGGCTGAAACATGTGAATTTTCACAACTTTCCAAAAACATGGTAGACTACATAACTCATGTTAGACGGAAAGTGTCGGGATTGGAGAAAGTAATAGAAATTACATTGAGTTTTTTTTGGTGAAAGCATAAATTCCGTCTCAATTTTCTTATCCCAATTTTGCAGACATGGAGACGTTGAATTTATACAGAGAGAATGAAACATTTCGCTTCCTTTCTTCGGGGTCGAGGTTATTTTCTCCTCATAATTTATTGGCAACCTTTCACTTGATTTAGTCGACAAATTTCTTTTGCGGGAAAGGGAAAGTTTGAAATTTGCTCTTCTTTGTCGAAAGGGTCTCAATTTCTCAATTAATTTTATGTCCCAAAAGAGAGAATTGGAGCTTAAGATGGATTTTAAATGATGACTAAAATTTAATGATTAACTATTTGTAACTATTGTAATTGGTTGAATTACACCAGACAAAGTTTTTTTTGGAAAACTTTCTCTGAGACAAGAGAGAGAAAGTGTTTTTTTGTCATGTTCCAATTTGTTAAAGTTTTCATTTTGTTAAATTAACTTGTCCATGAATTTTTCCTCGAGCATCAATTTGTTGTTGAAACAAGACACAAAAGATTTTTTTTATATAATAATCTAGTTGAAAAGTTGTCTAAAAGTTGACGGTCAACTTTTTGTGTCATTGAGTTAACTTAACAATTTTTTTGAAAGGAGAATGGGTCTCTGTGGTTTTCCAAAAAATAATTAAATTTCAATTAACTTTAAAATTAAATGAGTCAATCAGCCCACTTCAAAATTTGGAGCCCAATACACCAAAGGGAATTTTATGCCAACTTTTTCCATTTTTGAGAGAGAGAGAAAGTCTATAAAAAAAGATTTTTAAAAAGATTTTTTATGATTGGATAATATTTAAGAGAGAGAGAGAGAGACAAAATGGATGAAATACGAAAATAAATTAAAATAATTTAAATAATAAATAAAATCTAATGCTAAATTCTTGCCATTATTATAATCCCTACCCCCAAAATATAAATTTATCAGAGAGAAAGTTTTAACATTTTTGTTAAAGAAAAAAAACATTTTCTTGTTCTTTTACTCCAATTCTAATTTGTAGTCTGTAATTTATGGAAATGACACTTATAGCCCCCTCCTTTCTCTTGCTTTCTCTCTCTTGTGAATAAAATTGGTCCATAAAATTATAGTGGTTCTTAATTATTTAACTTGTATTTATTTTTTTGTCTTTCCCTCCCTCCACTTTCTCTCATTTGCATAATAAATTCATGGCCAGATGTAAATGACAATGTAAAAGGAGAAAATTACCTGGTAATCAGAATCAGAGAAAGTTATTCTAAAAATATTTCCTTAAGAGAAAGTCCTCAATTTAAATTGTAGACTGCAAAAGAATAACAAAAAATTCCAAGACTTAAAATCAAATAAATTTTAATTCTTCTCAAAAAAACTTTTCCAAAATTTTAAAATTTTCATATTAAAACCCATTTCATGAGCTCACACTCTCTCCCTCTCCCCCATTTTTAAAAAAGAGAAAGCAAGAAAAAAAACATTTATTGTTGATACCCTACAGTGAAAGTCATTATTGTATAGTCAAAGCCTATGGTTCAGAAACAGAAAAGCGCATTCCATAGACAGAGAAATTTCACACTGTATAAGGAAAGGCACAGCTGGAGAAAGTTGATTTCAGAAAGAATCTGTATCCTTCTGGCTTTCTCTTTACAAAAAGGGGGGGGGGGGTAAAATTCATAGGGAAGAGCCAAGTGTTGGAATAGGGAAAGTATTTTATGCTTTTTTGCAAATGAAACAATGCATTAGGTGGCAGTAGAGAAAAGAGAAAGAGAAAGCAGGAATGAATGCCATAAATTTAGCGATGGTTAATTACAACTTTCTCTCTCTCTCTCTTGGTTTGTTTTTCAATGCTTACATGATTCCTATTTGAAAATTCCTATTCGTATTCGTATGAATATTCTATACTCTCGCTCACTCCCTTATTATTATGACGCCATATACACTTTCACCACATATCCAAAGAGCATGTACTAGCTATCACAGAAATGGATGGAGAAAGCCTTTCCATTTTACTTTCCCCATCATCTTGTTCCTTGTGTGTTTCTAGAATTTTGGTGGTTGGTGATGGTTAGAAATTTGTGTAAATTTGTAAAGTCACTTTCTCTCATATATAATACACATTTTCTCTATAAACTATACATGACTTTTTATCATCACAGAGAAAGCTAGAGAAGGGATGGGGATAGACAGAGAAAAGAGAAAGGAGCGTATGTTTTTTTTCTGAAGGGAAAAGTCCCAACTAATGAGTTGCTCCTTTCTAATTCTTTCTCTCTCTCCCTCATAATGTTCTCATTTCTCTCTCTTACTTTCTCTCCATCAATTTCGTCTTGTTTTCCACTTTCCAAAAATATAAAAAAAGTAACATTTTCACAATTCAAAAGAAATTTTGGGGAGAAAAATGACTCTGTTTTTCCAAAATCAACTTTTACTCTTACTCTTAGAATAAAGAAGAAGAGGAGAAAGTCTTGTTATTTTGAAAAAAAAGAGGAAGATGATGGGAGTTATAGGCATGAGATTGGTTCATGGTTGGTTTATGCGAAAGGAAGGAGAAAAGAGGGAGAGAGAAAGGAATGCAATTTTCTGGCTATATTTTGGGGAAAGTAGTGCCATGTACTGGCTCTCTTTCTCCACTTTAGTGGATTTACAGTGTGGAGAGTACATATGGGAAGATTTGGAGAGAAGGCTATAAATTATAGAGGAGGGGGGGTTCTTTTGCTTATTTACATATCGTCTCGTCGTCCTGGAAGATTTTAGGCTGCAATAACCCACTTCCCATTTATTTGCAATATCTCTCTCATATCATTCTCCCTCCTCTAGCCTCCAGTCCCACTTTCTCCATACACACAAATTGTAGGATAAGGCCCCAATGCTGACTCCAGCCGTCTCTCCTTTCTCTTCAAAAGGAAAACCTCGGCTTTCTTCCTACCATGGAATGTGAATGGTCACGGCTTTCTTCTCTTACTTAGAGAGACTGAGCTAAGAACTCAAATGATGTAGAGCTTTCTCTTTCTTAGTGGGGCTTCAATTTGCTTTTGTAGTGAGAGAGTCATAAGATGAATTTCTTTCTATGACCCGCTTTCACCCTCTCTCTCCATTTTGCTGACCGTTGCAATGCATCCATCGCCCATCCCCTCCGTGTAGTCTCATCTTGTGTGTGTCTCTGGATTTAGAAACTAATTTTGAATTCTACTACACAAATCTTTTTCTCTCCTTTCTCCTCGCCCCATGTTTCATCCCGACTTTTTTTTCTAGCCATTGCCACCACTGCAGAAAAGAGAAAGTCTAGCTCTTTTTTGTTGACAGCCCGTCATACGCAGGAGGCAAGGGAAAATGGCCGAAAGGCCCTCACAGAATTTTAAATGAAAATAGTTTATTTTAAATACTCTCAAGTTTCACCATTTGCCATTTGACTTTATTTTAAAACCGGTTAGTTTTTTTTATTGAAATTTTGATTGGAATTTTCTTTGGATCTTGGCAATTTGTTTGTTTAGCCTTTCATTTCCTCTTTTTTTGGAGAAAGTTTTTAGATTTGGATTCATTAGAAAGGGATAAGAACTTTGCAATTAGTGCGAAGAGCTCCTTTTTTTCAAGTCAATCAAGAGAAAGCCACCCACATGTCTCAATGATTTCGTAAATATTATTTTCTACACTTTCTCCAAAAATTGAGTTTTTTTTGTGTGTAATCAAATGTACAAACCAAAAAAAAAAGTTTACTCCTCATTCTGGGTAGTGGGGGATCATAGGCCGAGAATTTAATGAATTAAATCGATCTTTGGAGAAAGGAGATAAAAGGATGGGATGGAGAAATTACATGGTACACGTATAACAAGAGCCCTGTTAATCTTTGTAGTGCTACTGCCACCCATGTTGGGCATCCAGAGCATGGATTGTATCGATCCATCCCCTTTCCACTGCTTTCTCCTCTTCTTGGAATAGGCAGGGAAAATTGCACACACACCAGAATGAGGGACTTGCACTTTCACTGTCATAAAATCGGGCCTGAAAATGTTAAACTTTTCATTGCCCATTGCCCAGTGTGGCAGGGGCACCTCAATTTTTTTGGCTTAAATTTCGCCATATCACTTTCTCTCACACAATGGAAAAGTGAGATAGGCACGAGATGGGAAAGTGTTTTTTTTTGGAGATATTTAATTTAAAATCACCATCCGGTCATCAGACCCCCATTCTCTCTCTCTGTAGTTTATCATGCCTTGAAAAGAGAAAGTATGATTAAAACAAAATGAGTCTAATTTTATCTCTGTCAAGGACTAATGCCGGGAGAGTGTAAGTAGGAAATTGTGGAGAAAGTCCTTCAAATGAGAGATAAAAGGACCAATTAGGAGGAGGGGTTTAGAATGTGAATTAAAAATTGTAATTTCTCTCTCTCTCCATAAATTCAGGCAAAGAGGGAAAGTTGGCGTTGTCATGAGAGGACAAAAACCTCAAAATTTTATTAAATGAAGAGAAAGCGAGCTCTCCCTCTTGGTGTGCTTAACAAAGTGGGACTTGTTTTAATAGAAATTTATGGGGTTCAAATCAAAGCTAATCGTTTTTGTATTCCCTCTTGTCTAAAAATTTGTTTTTACAATTATGTAAAATCATGTTTCATCTATTTTGATTTTTAATCCTCCATTAATAAACTTTCACTCGACGTAGTTCATCCTCTACATTTAATTTTGACCTCGCTTGAACTGACTGGAGAGGCATGTCAAAATATTATTTTATTATCAAAAAAAAAAACTTTTTAGGCCCATCAGAATCAGAATGCGATTTTGTCCGCCATTATACAATTTTCCGATGAAATTTGGAATTGAGGAGGAGGGGGCATCCGGATGGCCATCATATCACAAATCACTTTCTCTTTTTTCTCTATGAAAAAAGCTTTCACTGGAGAGATGGTCATTTAGGGCAACAGAAGGCTGACCTAGTAAATGGAGAAAGGCCTTCTCTTTTCTTTTTTTTTTTTAAAAAAAAATAAATTTCATTGTTTCAAAGGAAAGAGAAAGTTTTGAAAATTCTTTTGTGGTTTTCCATTCAAAGTCATGTGGCTCTTATCGTCGACTGTCCCTCCACGTTGAAATGGCCAAGATGTCTCCTTTCTAATATGCAACACAAATTTCAAATTCAAATGACATTTCTCTTTTTCTCTCTCTCTCTCTTGTTCTATCAATTTGAATTGTACTTGCATGTACGTACACTCCATTTTACTTTCACTACAAAATTTCATTTTTGTACATTAGTCACTTTCTCTTGTTTTTTTTAAAAAAAAGGGTCATGATATGGCTAATGCGATTCTTTTTTGAATGTGTAAAATTTCTTTTGCTTTCTTTTTTCAATGTGAACACAGCGAGAAAAAATTGTGTGTCCTTTGCGTTTGCCTTTCTAGATTTTCATTGTGTTCCATCTTGAAATTGGAAACGAGGGAGTCCGATTTCAAAATCCTTGATGCTTTCTCTTCAAAAAAAAAAAACTTTAGATGATCCCTTTGTGCACATTGCATTTTGGAAACTTTCTACAATATCTGTATAACTTTCTCGGAATAGTGCATTACAAGAGGGAGAAAGTAGAGAGCAAGCGATAGGTGAAATTCGTGTGCTTACAATTTTTCGTGGGTGGATATTTCCTAAGATTTTTTTTGTGAGTCCCCAAATGAATTCTCCAAATATTTTTCCTCGTAGAGAAAGCATACGGGGATGATAAGAGAGAGAAAACTATTTTTTTCTTCATGTTGGGAAGGGAAGGACGGGGGACTATAAAACAAAAAGTGCAAATAAATAAGGAGGCAACATGCATAGTTTTTTTAAAAAAAAAGTTGAGGAAAAAAGAGAAAGTCTTTGAGTGAGACTCAAACAGACATTTCTCCATTCTCTGGCCAGTTCCAGTGGTGAGAGTAAGAGGCATTAGAGGCAAAGTTTGGCTATGCAATTTACAATAAGGAGAAAAGAAAAGAGAAAACTATGACAATAATCTTTGTAGGTTTCCTACTAAGAAAAAATAAAATGGAGAAAGTTGAGAGGGAGGGGGGCTATCAGACATCAAAACATCTTGTCCCAAATATGTCTATCCTAATACCCACCCAAAATGTAGACTATCCCATGTCTCAGTACTTTCACCTTGGCAAAAAAAGGAAATGGATTTTAAAAGAGAAAGTAGGGGAAAAGGATATTAAAGGGGAAGACTGTATAAACTATATTTAGGCAAGGCAAGGATTCAGCGGTCAATTCGTACTTTGCAAAAAGGCTTACAAGGTTACACACTTTTACACACTTAACTTTCTCTCCAACTTACTTCCGCTCTCTTTCTCTTTTCCCTCCTTTAAAGGAGGAAAAGGGAAAGGTAGGGAGTTTGAGCTGATAAAAATCAAAGAGTGTAAAAACTCTCTCTTTCTCTGCCAGCCTAAAAAGATAGAAAAGTGTCTGTGTGACTTTCTCTTCATTTGTACATTACGAACAATGAAAAAGTCTAGATAAAAAAAATACTTTCTCTTTCCCCAACGTCACACTCCTGCTCCGGCCCCGACTCAAAGGACCGCGTCTCCTTCCTCAAATTCATTCTCCCTTTTTCAAGCCCCCGTAAAAAAAATTATTCACTGACTTGGAAAAGGAAAAGTCAAACTTTTTTTTCCTGGTAATGTCAATGACCTTTGGGTATAATGGTTGAATAATATTATTGTTGAATAATTGTGGGAGAAAATGTTTTAGAAAAATATTCAATGCTAATAAAATTTATTGTGTATTTTTTTATTGGTTTTACAGGGAACGACTACGACTGAATTACCGGACGTGTTTTCACATGTAAATCGTGTCAGTCCTGTGGCTTTCTCTACAATTGTGTCACTACCGAATTCGGGACAAAACGGATCTGCTGTTCGGATTAACGGTGGAAGTCTCATTGGTGGAGAACAAGACTCACTCAGTTCTGATAGTAAAGACGGTGACAACGGAAACGGAACCAGTTCGGATACACGTGGTATGTTCACTTTTTATTGGAGAAAGTTATTTTTTTACATTTAAAAATATTCTACTTTTACTTTACAACTAAAATTCATGAATTTAAAAAAATAAACTGTTTAAATAAAGAATTAAATTTAGAAAAAAAAACTATTATGTCCAATGATAACACAAGAAATGGAAGATAGAGGAAAAGTTGAAAAGAAAGCAAAAAAATGAGTTTGGCTACATTTCTACTTTCACTTTCACTTTGACTGTATTTGATGGGTCATAGTCCACGCCCCATGTTTTGTTACTTTGTTTTTATAATCTTGTCAGGGACGAGAAAAAATTCTTTCTCTCTCTCTCTCTTTAGAAAATAGAAAATGGAGAAAAAACCAAAGTAGTGGAGTGGATAAAGCTAAAAGAAATGAGGAGAAAACTATACTTTCCCATATCAAATATGTCAGTGAAAGTGAATGGGAGACAGATATTGAGAACAAAAGAAAAAGAGAGAAAAATTGTGTTATACATGGAGCACAGCAAAAAAAAGGATGGGCAAGAGACTTTTAGTAGGTTGAAAAAACAAGAAGAGAAAGCAAAAAAAGAGAAAGCTAGTAAAAAATCGTAAAAAAGGTTCTTGTTTACAAAAATATTTTATTTGAAAAAGATATCAACCCCTTCAAAATGGATGGTCACTAGAGACATAAACATGAGAAGTGACGTCACGAAGAGAAAGTAGAGACTGGACTGTAGTTGTTGGCGGTTTGCGGTATTTTTCTTTAAAAAAAAGAGATAGCCCACTAAAGTGTGGAAAAAGTTGGAGAGATGAAAAGTCGTAATATTTGTTTTCCATAAAAAATGACATGTAAAAGGATGTGAAAAAAAAGAGGGAAAGTGACAGATGTTTGATCTTTGCTGCTTTTCAAGCTTCCTTTCTCTTTTCTCTTTCTCCCAAAAGCGTTTCATTTCCAGACTTTTTTTTAGGATACTTTCTCTCTCTCTTTCCAAGAAAAGAAAGGAGGAAGTAGGAGAGAATTCAAAGGGGATACTTTGATGCTTTATCACCCCACCAATCTAAGCTAGAGCTACATAAATAAATGTAAATCACTGCATCAAGTTGCCCAACTTCAAAGACACGCTCCTCTTTTTTTTCCCCAAGAAAAAAAATGGAAACGTCTTACTCTCGGACTTTCTCTTATCTCATTTTCTGAGAAATTCTAGGGACTAAGACTTGACCCAGTTTTTTTTTTGCTGTTGCTCCAAGAGGAAGGGGAAAGTCTGGAAATCTGGACAGGGAGAGACAGAAACGATAAAAATCCTGACCAAGACAAGTAACTTTGAGTCAAAAAAGAAATAAGAAAGAAAGATGAAGACATGATACTTTTAAAAATTGAAAGCCTTTTTTATGGGCAAATTCTTAGAGATTTAACTTTATTTTGAGAGAGAGAGAGAGAGAGAGAGAGAGAGAGAGAGAGAGAGAAACTAATTGATGACATGATTCAGTTTGACATTTTCATTTTGCAATCTAAAACGACGGGCAAGTTAAAGGAAAAGTCAGAAAGTTGCTATTTTGTTTTGTAAAAAATTGTTGTCCTGGAATTTTCTTCTTTGAAATTGGGAATAATGGAAAGAATGACAAGATGAATTGCCCCTTGAACGAAATTGGATGACATGGAGCACAATTCGGAAGTTAGTACAAAAAAAAATCTGTTGGACTTTCTCTACAAAATCCCGGATTTTAAACGTTGGCTACTACTTGTCCCCCTCCCCCCACTTTTTGTATGTTTTTGAGGGGAAATGGGGGGTCGATTAGAAAGTGACATTGACGAGATTGATGAGGATAAATTTTCAGTAGGGGCGGGGACCTGTGAGGATGAATGCGTGAATAAGAAATTTTAGTCTTGACAATTTACAAGACTTCCCAGTGAGCGGAAGGAGGTGGGTACTCATCCCGGGGAAAGTCTGGGAGAGAAAGATGCAGTTCATAATACCCTCCCATGCTTTTTCCACTGACAAGGCCGTCTCTCTCAGTCTCACGTGTCGTTTGAGTGTTTGGGAGATAAGGAGAGAGAAAAAAAATAAACGGGTGTTTTGGTTGGTGGTACTTTCACCACAGAAAATGTTTGATACATTCTAGAAAAACTCTCTCCATCCCATTGCTTTCACCCATTCCAGCTCTCTGTCATTAATTTTTGCTTCTTTATTCCCTTCATAAAGTGTCATCGTTCCTATTTTTCTTGAATCACGCCAAAAATCCTCCCCCTACTTTCTCCACCGTACTTTCACTTTTCTCGAGTTTTTTTTCTCTCTCGCTCATTCTTCTCTGCCTACTCTTTGACTCATTACTTGAGAAAATGTGCTTTCATTCTCTCGGATAAAATTTATCTAGTCATCATCCTCATCGTCATGCTCGTCTTTCCTGCTTTCTCTTCTTCATCTCTGCCATGTTTTCTTGCTTGGGGAGTTTGTGTCCTTGTGTAATTTTTTTTCTTTGGAACTTTCTCTCTCCTCCTTCACCTCCCTTCTCTCTCTCTCTCAACCTCCCCATGATCGAAATGCGAGTCTCGGTGGCCCGAGAATCAAGATGAATATTGATGAAGAGTAGATGACTTTCTATAATAAGAGAAAGCAGATGGTGAAAGTAAAAGGAGAGAAAATTAGTTAGACAAGGACATGCAATATAAACACGTACACACACTACCATATTCACTGTACTCTCTCTCTATAAACAAGTCTGTCTTGGGGAAAGCACTTTCACTTGATTTCTCTCTCATTTTCAAATTCATGGTAATACTACCTACACAGAAAGAGACAATTTTAGAGAATCTCTGCTCAGGATTTACAAGACAACACAAAGAGCTGGAGGGACTGTAAGAGAGAGAGCGTCGACATGAGTCATGGTGTAAATTTTGTACTCAAGTTTTCTCTTTTGGATTTGCTTTCTCTCTTGTTTGGTTGTGAGGGATAATATAATTATCTTTTGTTTTGTCTGTTTTCCCTTCAACCAACCAAATGGATTACAATGTGGAGCTAGTCAGACAGCCCACACATTTCTATCCCTCAAATTCTCTCCACCTCTCCCCTAATCAGTTGACATAGCCCCCCTCCCCTCCTTTCTCTCTTCCTTGGGGGAGGGGAGGATGACATGATGACACCTGATGTGAGATTAGACAGTTTTAAAATGAAGATGAATCCATCATTCCCTCCCTTCTGACCTCATTTCCTCCATTTTTTTTATTATGCAAATCTTCATAGAAATTTGTAACAACTTGTTGGAAATATTTCGGAGGGAAAGATTTAAAAAATGGGAATATTTTTTTTTTGGTGTGCTTTTGTTGTGAAATGGATTTTAATGAGGTTTTGGGTACTCGTGTTCGAGATTTTTAGTTCTACTTTTGCCAATTTGGCAATTCAACCGGGCGGATGTGGTGACTGGAGGGAGTTGGAAGTTTATCAGAGAATTATTTTGTGAAGAAACAGTTGTTTCCCCCCATTTTTTTCCTTATTTTCTCCCGCTTTCTCTCTCTCTCTCTCTAAGCGAGGATAGTTTTAAGCCGTCAAGCCTAATACTCTCCTCCTCTTTGCCCTGCTGGAAAGACAGCTGTGCTTTCACTTGTAGAGGAAAAGGAGCATTAAAATGAGATGGGAAAGTTTGGGGGAATGTTTAAACTTCATTTGAGCATGTCAGTATAAAACCTCCTGACATTCTGAGACTTGTTTTGCCAATTCCTTTTGTCTCTATTTCTCAACCAGACTCTGAGCATTTTTCTTTCTCTCACACACACGCTTTCTCTCTCTCTCTCTCTTTTCCATGTAAAATGTGCCCTTCTCAATTTGCGGTTCCTGAAGATTGAGACAAAGTTTTCTTGGAATTTCCTAAACTCCTGGACTGTTTTCTATTAGAGAAAGTACCTGCATGTGTTATTAAATGGAAAGAGAATTAAAAATTCATGTGTAAATATTAATTGGGAATTTAACCGAGTGCATTACAATTTTGATGGGGAAAATGAGAAATTGAGGTGGATGCCAAAAAACAAATCTTTTATCTGTGCTTTCACTTTGAATTTCATTTAATGGGAATTTTGTTTTTTTTTTGTAGGAGTGGATCTCAAAATGAAGCATTGGTGTTTCGTCTGTTGTGTTTTATTGTTGGCGGCCGCTGTGGGGGTCGGTGTGGGGGTGCCCTTGGCTATAATGGAAGACATTGCAACGTCCCCTCGTGGCCGGCTTGAAACAGTCCAACAAATCCTGAGGGAGGTCCCACTTATTGACGGGTAAACTAATTTATTTTGACCTTTTTAAACCCTTGACCTCTGAACAAAATTCATTTTTAATTGTGAGAAAAGGAAACTTTCTTTTCTGGTTGGTTAGACTAGAAAAGTTATTATTTACTAGAGGCTAAATTTCTTAATGTTTCCTGCACGTGACTTGTTTTCTCTTTTTGTTGGGATTTTAAAAACTGAGGGAGGAGGAGAAAATTCATGGGAAATTATGATAGAATCAAACACGAGTTTGAACATTACCACCTTTTGCTTTCCCCTTCCTTGGAGCTACCCCATTTAGAGAAAGTTGGGAGCAAGTTGAGTTAATAAATAATTTTAAAGTTCATCCTCAAACTTTCAAACAATTCCTCCTCCCCCTCCTCCCCCTTTCTCCTCTAACCTCTTCCCGTTGTTGGTGGTAAAAGAGAAAGTTGGGAGGAAATATTCCATTAAAGATAAAGTTATTTAGGACATGACAAACAATTTGAGAGACGATCTCACTTTCTCCATTTTGGATTTACAGTTGCATCTCTTTAGCCCCTACTTTCTCTCTCTCTCGTACAAGATGAGCATGTTGCCAAAAGATTTTAAAACAAGAAGCAAATTAATCCTCTTAAAAGGAGGAGACCTTAAGTCCTCATTTAATACCTGCTAATCCCTAGAGAAAGTGAGAGAGAAAGGCCTTCATAAATGTGTCAAAATCTCCGCATTCTTGTTTTGGGCCCGAGTAAAATTTAAAGAGAAAATTCAAACTACAAACTACAAGGGAATAAGAAATAAAGCTTTCTCTTGTGGCTGGAAGGCATTGTTACAACAAAATAAAAGACTTTCTCTTCTTTCTTTAATACCTGTTTAAATTTGAAAGGTGAAATCTGGATAACAGTTTTTTGGCGCGAGAGGGGTTTCTTTTAAAATTTACAATCTCTTTGGCAACCAAAAAACCTTAAATAAAATGGAGTAACGCCCACTTTTACACATTAACAAGAAACAATTCCCCCGCCTCCTTTTTCGTGGGAGTGGGGGGAGATTTAAATTCCCATGAGAGAAAATAAAAGCTCATGGGTTTTTTTAACCTTAAAATTGTTATCCACACCTAAAATGACATTTTATTTACTTTCTCTACACCTTTTCTTCTCCTCCCATTATCATCACTAGAAAATTTGGAATTGGGATGGGGGGGAGCAATAAATACTTTCACTTTGGTTTTCTCTCTCTCTAGAGACTGATTTAATTTGAGCCTTTTCTCTTTTGTCTTTTTCATCCAGATAAAAATTGGCATTGCCTCAGAGAAAATAGAAAAAAAGTATTGAGAACGTACAATAAATTATGCAACGAGAAAAAAGAGAAAGCCACGAAAAGAGGGAGAGAGGTGAAGAAAAGGGAGGGCGGAGAAAGTTTTTTTTTTACAAAGAAGGAAGGGATAATGAAAAAAGTGTGAGGTGATATGTACGCCATGTTGATACAGAAGGACGCGCTTTCCCTGCTGCTCAATTTTGGAGAGTAAGTTAAGTGTGTGGTCAGTGAGTCTACTTTCTCCTCAATCTTTCTCTCTATCCAAACATGAACCGTATGGTCCGGGCCAAATAAACATTGGGAGATCGACTGTGTACAGGAGAAAATTTTTTTCCTATTTTCTTCAGACTTTCACTACCTTGATATATAATACATGGATAATAGAGTCGGAGAAAGGAGAGAGAGAGAGAGAGAAAATAGCCAACATCGGAGTTGTAATTATTTTCCAGGCAACATTACATTAATCACTTAGAAACCTTTTCCTCCAGGGAAAGTTGACTTGGCCAAGTTTTTCTCTCTCTTTACAAATTCTACACTTTCTCTTTCTTTTTTTTGTATGGCACAAGGGGTGACCAAGAAAATGTTTTTTTTTTCATTGATACAATGAATACTTTCCCTACAAGAATGTCATCTCTTTTCAATAAAGTGTACAATTGTATAAAAAATTGCCATTTTTTCAACTTTCCCTATCAAACAAAGTATGGCCCATAGAGTCGCGAGTGGTGTCCATTAGTTGAAAATATTTTTGGAAAACTGGAGGGGGAGGACTACCCCCTGGTACTTGACTTGGTATATTTTTTGGGGAAAGTGGAAGCGTTGACTCATTCAATTATCATCTCCACTTTTATTTCATGGGGGGTAGATCAAATTCAATCTGAGTCTTGAGAAACTTGAGACTTTCTTTTTGGGAGAAAATGTTCATGGTTTTTTGAAAATCTTTTCCCTCTCTCTTTTTTTGAATTAGGTGCAATAAAAAAGGAATGAAATTGGAGTGAATGGCTCGCCATTTATTTTAAATTTGTTCTTATTTTTCCCTCTCTTTCTCTCTTGTGTGCTTTCTCTTTGAAAACTTGAGACGGGGTCAGTTCAAATATAACAAGTGAATTACGAGGTCAGGACGAGTGTAATAAAAGAAAATGTCTATTTGACCCACGTCCACTTGTACAATTTAGACTTTAAGCGATTTGACTCTTGTAGATAATGAGGAAGATGAGGAGAAACTTTTTTTGAGAGAGTTTCCCTTAGAGACAGACAGAGAGAGAGAAAGTTTTTTTTATGTGTCCAATGGTACAAGTTTCACTGTTTTTTTGTGTGTGCATTTGTGCACAAAATGGGAAAGCTTGGGATAGTCAAAGTGAGGACGATTAAGCATCACATTAGGATACATGCGTAGACACAGATAGAGAAAGTTTTGGGGGATCATTTTCCTCTTTGGAGAAAGACAGGGAGAGAGAGTAAATTTTAGATTCTCATGGGGCCGTGTCAATGGGTGACATGACGCGGCTCTTTGTCCTTGTCCTCTCTCTCTTGCTTTCTCCACTAAAATTGTACACCAGAGACAAGAGAATTTAGTGTAGTGCAAGGAAAGGATAAATTCCAAATTCGACGGTCATTAAACAGAGAACAAGTGAAGAAATTTTGAAGGGAGAAAGCGGGAGAGAGAGAGTGGGGCAATTATCATGGATATTTTGGAGAGATTCTGATTCTCAATTTGAAACTAAAGATTTTGGAGAATCTTTTGTGGAATTAAAATGAACGATTGTTCTCAATTTTCTCTTCAGCCTCATTTAATTATTTCAAAACTTACTTTCTCCTCCATTATTCCCATTTTATCGAAAACCATCAACTTTATCAAAATCCTCTCTTCCAGGAATTGAATTCCTGTAAATGTTTTACTAAATTATTTTATACATTTTTAAACTGGATAAATTTAAAATTGTAGTTTTTTTAGAATTGTGAAATTTTTATTAGAAAATGCGTGTCATTATGAATCCCCTTCGTTTTTCTTACTCTCACTTTCGTCTTGAAGAAAGAGAGGGAGAATTAAGAAAATTTTGGCTGGATGCCTGATTTTCTTCTCCGTTTGCTGTGTTGAGCCGATGAGAGGGAGAAAGTAGCCAAAAAAGGGAGGCAAGTAGAGTGTGACAAATATACCATTTGAGATTTTCTCTTCATTGTCCTCCAACAAAGTGTTTGCTATTGTATGCACACATCTTGGAGAAAATGGGCTTTCTCCCTTCCCTTGGAGGAGGGTGTTCACTTTAATTATAATGGGAATGGCCCAAAGAAAATAGAAAACTACATATAAAACAGACAACTGAATGGAATGAGAAGAACATGAAAGTGAAAGTGGGAGAAAGTAAGGGGGAGAAAAAAAACCGTATGTTATTCTATATCCGACGACTCATTTTGTTGGTTATAAAATACCGGAAAGTCTCCCACAGTCTTCAAATGCAGCATTTCATGTCCCTCCATTTTCATTGCGTGAAGAGAGGAGACAGCCGATAAGCTAATGGGCAGAAATCGGGGATTTTATTTTTATTTTTACACTTTCTCTTCTTTCTCTCAATTTTTGGACAACAAGAGTCCCCCAACACTATTTTTTTCTTGTACACAAAAAAACGACGAGGCGTTGAGGACAATAAATAGAAAAGTGTCTTTCTCTCTATATTTCTTATTCATCTCTTTCTTTCTCTCTCGCTTTCTTTGTGCAAAAAAAAGAAAGCTTTCCTTTCTTCAGTGTAAGATAGATTCTTGAGATTATCGTTTAATTGAAAAGAGAGAAAAAAAAGACAGTGTTTGAGAAAAAGACATTGAGCTCTCCCTCAAGGGTCTCCCTTGTCTCCCGTAGTTTTTTATCTTGTTTTCTCCATCTTCTCTTACTTTCTCCCTGTGTACACAAAATAGGAGGAAAGTTGTCTCTAAGAAAAAAGGGAAAATAGTTTTTTTTGGAATAGTCGACAAGCCACGTCTCACCCCTTTTCCAACTTATTTATTGCCACTTTCTTTCATCATCTAAATTCTAGAATAAGTTTGTCTCTCTCTACTTTCTCTTGCTTTCTTTTCTTCAAGAGGGAATTTCATCTACAGTATAAATGTTTAAATATTTTGTTTAATAATGTGCGTTCAATTTCAATTAATTTTCTCTCTCTGTCTGGAGCTTGTAAGAGAGAGGGGAAAATTTAAAATTCTATGCATTCACTTTCTCCATCTTTCTCCCTAGGCAACTCTCGACTTTCCCGTTTTTGTTTTTTTGGGGAAGAGAGAAAAGATTATTTTGTTTGGGAAATTCTATTGTCATTATTTTAATGGGAGATTTTGTACCGTCATGTGTGTCATGTAGATAGTTAGGTACATGCATGGTGAGTGTCAAGGGAGCAATTGAGAGAAAGTATATATATTGCATGAGGAGGGAAGGGGAGAAAGCGGGGGTATAAAATTCCCTGCTTTTTGTTGGTATTCATGTGCGTATGTCCTCAGTCGAGGTTCACTTAATCTTTATGCAGCCTCAAAGTTTACGGCGTGGGAATGAGGGCTTCCAAGTTCAGGGCGCGGGTTGTTCATTAAAGGAGACAAAAAGCTTGTAAATTTCATGCTTCATGCTTTCCCTCCCCTCAATTCAATGGCATCATCCAATTCAACTGACCCTTCATCCGCCCCCTCTTTTTTGTGTCACATGGTCTCTTTCCCTGCTTTCATTTTTTTTTGTTTTTTGGAAGTATGACGGGCGAACATGAGAGACGAGGAGTGGGAAATAAATTTATTTTTTTTATGGAAGGAAACGTAATAAATGGGTGAAAGTAATGTGGAGAAAGTGGATCATAAAAAATTCAACATTTTTTCATGTTTCATTAGTTGAATTTATTTTTACTATTGTAATTGACAAGAAAATTTACATTTAAATGGACAAAAACTCAATGGTTCATTGTCATGTAAACAACTTTTTAGCTTTCTTTTCTTTTTTTGGGGGATGCAGATAGAATTCAAATCCATAAATTGTATTTTTTTTATTTTTTTGGGAGGAAGATGTAGAGATGCTTTGGGCAGCTGTGACAATTGCCAGTTTTCATGGGGTTGATGCATGGCGCTGTATTTCAAAAAATTGTTTATGAAAAAGTGAAAGCATATCACATTCAAACAGCCGAGAGAGAGAGAAATCAATGGCGGTGCTGTGTCATGGTTGGTATTCTGAGTCTGGAGTCTTGGGAGAGAGAGAGAAAAACATGTTGAATTTCTTTTTTAGGCAAAATAGGGTTGAAAAGTCCAGAGAGAAAGTAGGAAGATGAGAGAAAGAAGATAAAAAGTTTTTCAAGTTATGTTTACGTTCTTTCTCTACCTACCGGGGAGGAAAAAACTTTTTGGGTGAAAGTGTGTGCCATTGCTCCCCTTTTTTTCCTTCCTCTCTCTTTGAGCTTACAAAACGACAATCAGAAATTGTACGCGCGTCGTATTTTGTCTCTTTCTCTCTCTCTCACCTTTTGACGCTGCATATAAACTAGGATTTTTTATATGCTTTCTCCCGCTTTCTCCCTCTCTCCTTCTGGATGAGCATCCAAGCATATGTCTCGTATTTTATATAGGACTATAGAAAAAGAATTTTTTTCACATTGTTTTCTCTTTTCTATTTTGTTGACATTCCCACTGTCTCTTTCACTTTCGATAACCAATCTTTGCTTTCTTTTTTGTCTCTCTCTCTCTCTCTCTTTTTGCTGTCGAGACTCTCTCTTCTCACGTGACAAGTTTATGCCTGTTTTATCTACTCGAAACTTTCACTTGTTTTTTTAGCCATATCAAACTTTCTTTCTTTCTCTTTGTCTTTTTTGCCTCTTTTTTTTGTGTTCAAGTTTATTACTTATTACACTTTCTCCTCCACTTGTTTTGTCAATAAATATTTGCACAATTTTTTATTCCAACAAACTTTCTCTTTTTTTCTCTCCTATTTACTCATTTTGAAGGGCGAGGGTGTACTATGTAGGATTTTGTCCAGACTTTCTTTTTTTTTGGAACAAGTTTTTACAGTTGAGAAAGTAACGTCATTATTTTTAAATAATGTTTTGAAAATGTTTAAATTGGAAAACATTTTATTGTAGCTTTCACTAACAATTCTTCATTTTTTTTGACAATTGTACAACTATTTTGCTCTCTCTCTCTACTTTGCTATCTCTTGAAATTAATGTTATGTCGTTAAAGTTTAGGTTCCTCTTTTTATATGAGCGAACTAGAGAGAGAGAGAAAGCGGTACGTGCTTTCTCTTGGCGTCATGTCGGAAGTCAAGGGAAAGGCAGAGAGCATACGGCGTGTAGGTGATTAAATCCAAAAGATTCTTTATCTCTCTAAAAAAAGGGAGGCGGCGTGACTGAGTTCAGACTTTTGCTTTTTGGATTCTGCTTTCTCCACGAAAAAGAGGGAGGAAAGATGGAATGGGAAATGAAGCGGGACAGAGAAATCAATCAAACAATTCAAGTTGAGTGCCACCGCGCTTCAATTCAAGAGAGTGTGAACATTTCACACACAGACAAAAATTGCCGCCAAACACAAGTAATGATCCTTTACTATTTTCATCTACATCTTCCTCCCCCATCTCTTCCTTTTCTATAAAATCTTTTTTTTTCAAATATTCAACTTTTGTCAAAACTTTTTTTTGAGAAAACTTTCTCTTTTTGGGCAATCACATTCCCACAATTTTTTGTGTGAAATGTTTCTTTCATTTTTTTGAGGGAAAAAAATAAAATTCATTCTACCGCACTCCCTTCCCCTCATCTCCATAGAATTTCCTGGAAAAAAAGAGTCACGTGACTGTGAAAGCTGGAGAAATTCTGGTTCTGGTGGTGGTGGTGGTGGCACACACACAAGCATGAAATTCGCATCTGGTCTTTGATTCAAAAAGAGAAAGAACCCACACAAGCCGGCATCATTGTTTTCTTCTTGTCTCTACATTCATTACAAGACCATAGCAATTTTTTCATTCTCTTTTCCTTTCCCCATTTTTTAGAAAGAAAAGAAGAAAATGACGGGGTTTTTTTTGTGGAGAAAAGTCATTTTGCTTTCACCAGAGAAAAAATACATGGATTTGGATTTTTACTATGAACCACAGAAGGGAAAGGGAGAATATTTGTAGTCAGGTCGTGAGACTTTTCTTGTGATCTTTACATTCACGTTTTTATCCCCAACGAGAGAGAGAGAAAGTTGTGAGGAAAGGTTGAAAAAAAGGAGGATAATGGAAGTGGTTTGAAAAAAAGAGAAAGGAGGAGGGGGGAAGGATTCTTATTATATTTACCGTACCGACGACAGTTTTTCTGACATGGATTGATTCTCCAGAGCGCATCCGAATCAAATTCTACATTAGTCTCTCCAAGCTTTCTCTCTAGAAAAGGCTTTAGGTGAAAGCACGCGTTGGAGGTTGAGGAGAGGGTGGTGGGGGGTTTGTTCTGATTAGATTTAACATTTCGTAGATTGATCGACGGCTTACCAAAGGATTATCTCCGTCTTCCTCCCAATCTCAGCCCCACTGACGAACTTTGTCAAGGGTCCAAGGGCAACAAATCCTCCATCCCTTTCTCTTTCAGTCACGTGGAATTCTAGGGAGAAAGTATTTTTTTAAAAAATAATATTACTAATAAAAGAAAAGTTTATTTTTAAAATAGACTCGCGTGTAAAAGAATATTTTTGAAAATTTAACTAGAGGAAGAAATTTTCCCGGGAATTTTTTTTTCCCTCAAACTTTCTCTTTAGAAATATGAATAAAAAAAGTATCCGTTTCCTTACGAGACTCGTTCAATTGAAATTGAATTTTCAAGTTGCTTTGTAGGAAGGGAAAGGGAAATGGCAGGTGTTTGTTGCTCTTCCCAGTTTTTTTTTGAACCAGAGGAGAAAGCACAACATATTTCCTATTCCAAAAAAAAACTGAATCCATCCATCTTCCTTTCTCTCTCTCTCTCTCTTACTTTTTTTGGCCTTATCTCTTCATTCCCCTCAATTCCAACTCAATGAGCTCCAAAAAAGAAGAGGGACACTCAGGTGGAAATTGAAAATGTCTTTTGGATCAAATTCAATAGGCAAATCCAATGGGAGGCCCTCCCTTTTTTTGCTACTTTCCCTTTTTTGGAAAAATTTTGATATTTATTTCTGTATTTGTGAGGGAAAAGTGTAGACTGAAATTTTGAAGATTATTATTCATATTTCGGAAATTAAATTTTTTTAGAAACTCAATTTCCTTTTTTGAGAGGGGTTGGCCTCGTCTGTCACGAGGGAGGGCCGGAAACGGAAAAAGGGAGTATTTCGTCTAGTTATTATTTTTCATGTTTTTTTTGCTTTGCTTTCAATGAGGTTGATGGACGCATGGGATTCTTGGTTTTTTTGTAAATATTTATGTTATAGAAAATAGGATTTGTGTACTTTCACTTGGGGGGAAGATACCTGAGAAAATATTTTTCATGTACGGGAATGTCTCCTGTGCTTTCTCTCTGTTGACATGGACACCTGGGGACTGATTGTAAGTTGCTCATGCTGAGAGAAACTATTGGGAATCCCCTTGTGATGTTTTGTGCCAGTAGAAAGTGCCCTTCTTTCTCTCTTTGCTCTTGCCAGACTCCCAGGGAAGCTTTCTCTACATTCTTTGAGCAACCACCATCCAATTTCCCAATTAAATTAAGTCCAATTTTTAAAATTGGCACTCTAATATTAAAATTTTGGACACGTGTTAATTTCATGATATTATTTTTTAGCTAGTTTTTGAAATATTATTTAAAATTTCATACCTTTTTAATTGTGGAAATGGAAAGCATGTTTTTGTAATTAGGAGGTGGAGTAGTTTTTAGAAAGTTGATTAATTTATAAAAATGAGGGGGAAGTTTTAAATATTAAATTGACACTTTTTATTTTTTGAATTATTCAACTCTACTTATTTCCCTTTTTGAAATATTGGCGCGCTTAAATTTTTTAGAAGGGAAAAGTGAAAGTAGGAGGTGGGATTTGAGTATTTATTTTTGTCAGCGTTTGTTTCACCAGTCTCAATTTTTTATGGAGGCAGAGAGAGAGAGACACGAAGAGAAAGTTGAAAGGACTTTGAAAATTCCCTGAGAGTGTTTTTAATGTGGATGTATTAATTTTAGAAAGTGCAACTCTCACCAACTTTCCCTCTCGCTTTTTTTTGTCCAATCCCTGGACAATTTTATGGTCCTTTTTTTGTTAGTTTTGATGCATTCCGAAATTTTTGTTCTGTTGCTTCGCTTCCTGTTCCGTTACCATTTTCTCTAGTTTCTTTTATTTGGAGGAGAAAGTTGCAGTTTCTGATACTTTGGCCTACTTTTTTTTGAAAAAAAAGTTGAAAATTTATTTTGTATGCAGCCTGCGTTTCTTTCCAGTTTGGGTGACTTTCACAATGGAAATGCTTTTTTTTCTTTGAAATGATTTTCAAAACAATGTGCCATATTTTGAGATTTGAGAAGGGAGGGAGGGGGTCGAGTGGGTGGGAGTGAAAATACAAATTTATGACCCTTGAACTCCCACTAAAATAATGGAGAAAATGAGAGAAAGGAAGATTCATAATGGTCAGAGACTTTGTTTGTATGAATGTGAAAGTTTACGAGTTGTTCTTAATTTTAACTGTCTGTCCAGGGGTTCCTCTTTTGAAGGAGGCGTGAGAGAAAGTTTTGAGAACGCAAAAACTTTGTACATTTTGGCCTCTAGTTTATTTAAAAATTGTACAATTAATTGTGATGAAAAAGAAAGGTAATTAAAAATATGTTTGTTTTATTTGCAGGCACAATGACCTCCCATGGAATATACGGAAATTTATGCACAACCAAATTCAAGAATTTAATTTTTCGTCGGACCTTAGAAAAGTCGAGCCTTGGTCACGGAGCACCTGGTCACATACTGATCTTGTTCGTCTTCAAGAGGGGATGGTGGGATGCCAGGTAAATTTAAATTTAATTGAAGTAGTGTAGTCATCCTTGAATTGACAAAAAATTTAATTGTGATTATCATTTTAGTTGTGGTCAGCCTACGTCCCTTGTGGGTCACAACATCTCGATGCAGTGCAATTAACCCTCGAGCAGATTGACGTGATACGGCGACTCACGGAGAAATATTCTCATGCCTTAGAGTTCGTCACGACTTCAGATGGTACGATTTTATTTATTTAATTAATTTTACTATAAAGCTAATTGTAGTTACAGAATCATATTTTACAATATTTATTTTTAAAAAATGTGTTACATAATTTTGTCATCATTTAGACAATTAAAAAGCCAAAAACAGTTGGCCATTTTGGTCAATTTCAAAGACATTATAAAAAGCAATAAAAAAAATATCACATGGTTTACTTTCACTTCAATTTGGAGAAAGAAAGTGGACAAATTGAGAAAAGGATTTTGACTTTAATCTTTTCTCCAAAGGCTGGACAAAAAAGACAAGAAAATGTTGATCTGGCACAAATTTTCAGCCTCTCCTTGGCCTATCGTTTCTTATTTAGAAATTACAGTCACAATCTTAAATAATTCCACAAGACATAGACCTCCCACAGAGAAAGTCAAGAGACAGAAGGAGGAGAGGGAGAGAAAGTAATGGCTTTAGTTTTTTGGTGGAAAATGTTCCACCTCATCTAAATTTACTTTAATCCTTTTCTTATGACTCTTTAATTTTTAAAAGTCACACACTTTCTCCCTCTTCCCTTCCTCCAAATGGAGTGAAAGTAATTTAAAAACAAGTGCCAAAGAGAGAGAGAGAAAGTGGCTAATCATTCAGTCAACATTCTCTCGCTCGTCTTTTAAATGAAAACTATGGTTTCTTTAGTTAAAAAGCTTTCACTGTCCATCAGAGAAAGCGACTCTCCTTGTGATTTCAAGCCTCAGGCTAAACTTTCTCTGTGCTCCTGGAGAGAGTCTGGAGAAAAAAATTTCAAGATTTGACAAAGAAATAAATGGAGCGCACAAACAAATTCCCAAGAGGGACTCGGTGGAATGGTCCCCTCTTGAAAAAAAGAGAAAGTCGAGGATGAGACAGGAGAAGACTCTTTCTACCGCCAAAAAAAAGAGGGGAAAATATATTGGCAAGGCGGTTGTACTTTCTCTTTTTCATGTTGTTCCAAGATTTCCACGTCGTAGTCCACAGTCATTTTACCATGCCAACTAAATCAAATGACATGCACGTTGCCAACTGACGAAAAAATGAGAGCGGAGAAAAGAGAAAGTACAGAGGAGGATCAACTTACAAATTTTTTGTCAAAATTTTTTTTTTGTCTCCAAAAAAATATCCAAACTTTTTAGATGGAGAATTCAGGAAGAGGAAGCAATTTAGTTGTGCTGCGTTTGTCCTTAGACTCCCATTCAAAAAAGAGAAAGCTACACGGTAAATGGAGAAAGTAAGAGGAGAATATGAAAATGTGGTTTTTCATAGTCATTGATTTGCGATCAAAGTCTTGTGGGGTTTTTTTTCTCTAAAAAAAAAACCTACAGAGTGAAAGCCCAGCTCCTATCGTCAAACATTTTAACTTGATTTCTCATACCTTTTCTCCAAATATTTCTTTTACACTTGACTGACTTCCATGTAAAAAAATGGATACAATTTCAGCCTCATTTTTTTAAATTTCTCCTTAAGAGAAAAGAGAGAGAGACACGTGTTTTTTGTGGGCTGTAAGCCGACATGATCTAGGGTAAAAAAGAGAGGCTGTACAACTTTCTTCGTTTTTTTACGGGGGCCACTAGTTTACTGAATGTAGCTCACAATATTTTTTTCTACTTTCTCTTTGGGAGGGTTGTTCTAGTTGCCATGCAGTGTGGGGGGTATGATATTTTTACGATGGATTTATATGGGATTTAAATCTACTGTTCCCTCCATCATTTGCATATGGAAAGTTGAAGTTATAGTCAATGAAGATTTATATGGGTAAGGCATACACACAGGGAGAAAGTGGAGGATGACATGAGACAAGGTAAAGTAAGACAGAGAAAGTCTACGAGAAAATCTTGTGCCTTCATCTGATCATGTGAAACAGGGGGAAGACGTCAAGAGCCTGGAGCACCAAGTCAAATCATTCCCTTTTTTCGCCTTCTCATCTTCCATGCAACCGCTTTCTTTTTTTCGAGGACGTGAGGCTGCAAGGACCTTGGTTCCTTTCTTTTTGTGAAAGAGAAAGCATTGAAGCCTTCAAGCACTGGCACAAGGAGAATGACGAGAAAAAGCTGGAGAAAAGGAGTTGAGTCAATCAGATTTTGGTCCTGGATTTTTTTTTCTTACCATTTTTTTGGAAATGGTAGGTGAATACCTAACAACTTTCTCTTTTCTTTTTTCTCCAAAATATTTTTTAACGTGAACAGACCCTCCTTGTCTTTTTTTTTCTCCTCTTGCCTCTGAGGGATTCCAAGCTTTCTTGCTTTTGCTGTTGAGATGTGATCCATCTGAAGGCTAAGGAAATGAAGTCTGTCTCTTTTAAAAAAAGAGAAAGTAGAGAAATTTTTTGTAGTTTTTTTGATAATGGTTGCATGGGTAAAAATAGACTTCTTGTTCTTCAAACCGTAGAGAGAAAGGGGTTTTAAAAAAAAGATGCGGAGAAAGCCAGGGGCTAGTTGAAGAGAGGAAGACGACAGGAGCGGAGATTTATTCTGTGTAAGAGAAAGTAAGAAAAAAATAATTTTTTTGAATCTTAAACTGCATCTGTATTTGACTAAGAGAGAAAGCATAATGTACAAAAAGTGAAAGAAGAGAGTATAAGGGCATATGTAAATATGCATCATTTTCATGTAGTGAAAGTAAAAAAAGAAAGAAAAGTGTTACAAGTCCAAGTTTTTTTTGTGTGTGCATGTATCTCTAAACTTTCTCTTTTTTATAGGGAAAGGGAGTCACTTTTTGACTTTTTCCAGATATTTTTTTGTAGAGAGGATCCGTCTGCTACTGTTCTTCCTCTCTCTCTTGACTTTCTCTCTGTAGCTCACACTCTTCAACATAAATCTATTTTGTATCTCCTTTCTCCTTCTGTTTCATCTCTTGTTTCTTAGTGTATGTGTGGCGTATATTTATATTCTTTGAGGATATTCTTTCGCTTTCTCTTTCTCTGCCTTTGATAAAAGAGGAGGGGAGGGGAGAAATGTTGCATAAAATAATACCAAAGACATAAGCCATCTTTTTTATTGAGAGTTTAACTTTCTCTCTTTTGACTTTTTTTCTTTCAATAGCTTTCTCTTCCATGTTCAAAGTAAAAAAAAAGCTCAAAAAATAGAAAACAGACTTTGACTTGGAAAAGTCTAAAGTAATTAGGCAATAATTTTAACAAAAAATCTTGGCAAGGTAAAAAAAAGTTTAGATGAAAAGAAGAGAAAGTTTTTTTTAAAAAAAATGATGACAAGATTTTGAAATATTTTGTGAACAAGAGGGAAGATAAGTTTTGAGGAATTTATAGCGAGAGAAAATGGGACAAGATTAGTCGTAAAGAAGCTTATAGAGTTTGGAGTTTGAAGAAAAAGGAGAAAGTCGCTTTTTCTCTATTATGTAAAAGGTTGAAAGAGGGGAAAGACTTTTAGTTGGAAATAAATTCCATATAAAATGTTTTCACTATACCAAAAAATTGTGGTGCATTCTCATTGCACTTTTTAGTCGTTGACGGACAAAAGGCCGAATGCCAAAAGGCCAAAATTTACTTTTTTGGGGAAAGCAACAAAAATGTATTTATTGTAAACTATCCCACTTTCTCTTTCTTTTTCCTCTGACCCTCATTACAAAAAATGGCCTTTGAGGACGGAATTATTTAGGGAAAGTTAGGTCAAATTCTATTTTCGGCTTTTTGTCTTCTCGGCTTTTACGCCTTTCTGCTTTATGCCGGGGAACCCATTTTTTGTGTCTTTCTTTGTACACTAAATAATTCATGTATTATTTTTCGAATTCTGAATCCCATTCATAATACCCGCCATTCCTACTGTATTCCCTTGAATTTTTTTGTAGTAGAGAAAGGGAGAAAAAAAAGTGAAAATTTGATTTATGTAAAGTAAAAGTTGGCCTCTTCATCTTTTTTTTGTACATGCATGTTGAATGTACACACAAAAAAATGAGGGGTGAGGGTTAGAGTCAACGCAATAGAATAAAAAAATATGTAGTGAGGTTATCCAGAATGACAAGAAAGAGAAAATAATCGGGAAAGTTTTCTCCACAATAGAGAAATATAAAGTTTGTTTTTTTCCAAAAAATCTCTTCTTTAAACTTTTTTTTGCTCCAATTCTTAAGACAGATTTCTTGAAAGAGAGAGAGAGAGAGAGAAAGGGAAAGTTGCTTTCTTTTTGTATTCATGTTGATCACATGAATCAATTTTTTTAAGAATTATGGTTTCTCTCCATCATTAAAAATAGACAAAAAATTATTTTCACTTGACTTTTCCCCATACCAATTCAATAGGTCAAATTAAGCTTTTTTCACAAGAAAATAAAGTGCTAAATTTATTTGAGCACGAAAGGGAGAAAGCAAGAGAAAATAAAATAGAAATTGTATTTAATATTTTTATTTTTATGTGGCCATAAATTTCATTCCTTTTTTTATGAAAATAAAAGGGAGGTAGAGAAAAAGGGGTATAATCTTACCTGAAAGACTTTCTCTGAGAGAAAGTAATTTATTATTGATTGTACTTGTTGTTTTGAGGGATTGGGTGGATAGAGTATCTGAAGGGGGGGATTGCATATGTTTTCCCAAATAACTTGATGCTCCACCAATGAAAATTGACTTTAGTTTTCTCCGTCAAGCTTGTCAGGGAATATTTTGGAAAGCAAGGAGAGGGGAAATGGATGAAGGAGAAAAGCTGAGCTATTTATTCACTTGAATGATTTTGACTTGGGAAGAAAAGTGATTTACTATCCCATCATCCACAACCAAAGTGAAAGCCCCCCTCTTTTCGACTGTCTCTTTCGAGTCCATGACATGGACGTCAATTTCATTTTCCATGTCACAAAATATTTTGTAAAATTGGCTCTCTCTCCAATCTTTCAAATAAAAAAAATTTCAAATTCAGCACTAAATTTATGTCAATGACAATTCAAAAAATATAATTTGTGACGCTAATTAATAAACTTTTTATTTTACAGGTGAATGTTTTTGAGGTCAAATTAAATTTATTTTTAAATTCAATGCAATCTCATGTAATTTTTTTTTATTTGCAATCTGATTTGCAGGAATTGAAGCTGTACATAAAAGTGGAAAGATTGCGAGTATGGTTGGCGTAGAGGGAGGTCATGCTCTTGGAAATAGCCTCGCTGTGCTTCGAATGTTCTACAATTTAGGAGCTAGATACCTAACGCTAACCCACACCTGCTCAACGCCTTGGTAAATTTTTATTTTTATTATATCTGACTTTCTCTTTAGATGGCTCAACTCAAAGGATTTTTTTTGAGCCAAAAGTTGAAAACTGCATCCCTCCTTTTCCCTCCTTTTTTTGCAGGGGAAAGTATAGAAAAAAATCTGGGTCTCGATTGTCACTGTGTTCATGCATGTACAAGCATGAAACCTTCCCTTTCTTTTTTTAGCCCTTGAGGCCATGTCTTTCTCAGCTTTCACTACTTTTCCCGAAAAATCTCATCACCATTACAAAGTTTGCGTCTCTCTTTTTTCTCTTCATAAAGTGCAGACACTTTATCAAAAAAAGATTTTGAGGAGAAAGTAGAGAATTGAAAAAGAGAGGAACCGATAAAAATAGCTTCAATAACAATTTTGTTGAATATTATCAAAATTTTTAAAAAATGGCGCATTAAATGAATCTTCTTGTGTGTAAAAAAATTGTAATATGTTTCTTTTAATGTTCATCAATTTCCACACAAAAAATTATCTAACTTTCACCTGGAGACATTAAATGTTCTATTTTCTTTTTTTTTGGAATCATGTTGTTGGATAAAATAGTTTTTTTTGTTGTAGAATTGGAGTGAAAGTAAAGGAAAAAGTGAAAGATGGAGGCATTTCCCTTCTGTGAAAGAGAGAGTGGTACATTAATAAGTAAAATTGCTTTTTTTATAGACTTCTTTACGACTTTCTCCCTCTAGTCATTTTCATTTACATGGAGTCTCCTCCATTCTCACACAAAATCCCACTGGAATGACTAGAACCCTCTTTCTCCTTTGTGAATTGAATAAGATGGCACTCCAAAAAATGTCTCCCTACTAGCCCACTCACAAGAGGAGGAGAGCAAGGATATCTGAGATTATTTGAGGAGAAAAAAATGATAAGATTTTTAAGCATAAATGCACCTCAGAGACAATTTCCTTCCATTTCTATTTTTTTCCAGGCTACCTTTTTCTATTTAGACTTTCTCTTTTTTTAAATCTATTCTCATTACACTACCCCAAGAGTCCCCTTAGTTGTACAATGGACTTTCTCTTTTTTTCCTGGGGATTTGGAAACATTTAAAAGAAGGGGAAAGCGTGTAAAAGTTAAATTTCACAAGCGAATGCACCCGTTTCTAAAATTGCATAATATTGCATATTATTCATAGAGAAAGATTTCTGGTAAAAAAAGAAAAGTTTTACAAAGTCCTTGGTCTTGTGCCTTGAGAGAAAGTGGAAATTTTTACAAGTATTCTCTTTTTCACTTTCTCCATGAAAATGAGCCTGGAGGCATGAAAAAAAGGAGACAGTCTCCACTTTTAGAATTGGATTACATAATAGAGAAAAGGAAGAGAGGGGAAAGTTTGGAAAATAGACAAAATTACCTTTCACTCTAAGCTTTTCATCCTCGTCTCTATTATAGAGTGATACAGAGGGAGGGAGAGAGAGAGAGAGAGAGAGAGAGAGAAGTTGTAAAAAAAAGTACGCATGACTCTTTATCCTTTTTGTTGATTTATTTCCCCCTATTTTTTTGAAAACAAACTTTATACTTTCTCTCTCCTGTAGTTACACCTTCTGTCAACTGTTAAAATATTTTACACACAAAAATTCACAACTTTCTCTCCATATTTTTGGTCAAAAGTCCAGTACACTACAGGGTGGGATAAAACCCCTTCGCAAGTTTTATTTATTAAAAGAGAAAGTAAGCTTTTTCTGTTGTCAACTAATAAATTTTGAAAAGCTTAAAAAAGTGAAAGTACTGACTCCGCTCTTGTGGTTGTAGTTGAATGTATTTTTTTATGTAAATTAATTTTTGTTTTATTGCAATTAAATGCAAAAAGATTTTTTTTTGTGAAAAAAAATCGATAGCTAGCCAAAAGCACCAAAAAAGGGGTACAACTTTCCCGGGGAAAGTGGGAATCAGAGGTAAGGAGTTTATGTAAAAGGGAGAGGAGCATTTATTTTAGACTGTGACAAGAAAATCCGTTGATAAAGCCAGACAATCCAAATCCACAGGAGGAGAATTTTGGAATGGGGGCTTCGGTGGAAAATCTTCCGAAAAAAATTTCTATCCCGCTTTCTCTCTCTACGCACATGACAGGGCATGATGTGTCAGTCTTAGCCCCACGCAAAAAAAGGAAATGGAACAAATGGCCACACAATAAGCTGATTCTTACAACAGTGAAAGTGTCCTTTCTCTTGTACAAAAGATATTGAGCTTTGAAAATGGAACCACACACTTTTACTCTCACTGTCATCTTCGTATGAGAAACAATGGGAATTTTCGGCACGACTCACTGATTTAGCAATGATCCTTCATTGCCAATAGAGAAAGCCTAGAGTAGATAGAGAAAGCGGGCTATTTTTTATGATAGACTACTCTCCGCTTTCTCTAACTGATAATTTTTTTTTGGTGTGTCTCCTCTCAAATCCAATCAATTGGGAGAAATTGAACAGAAACTACTTTTCTTGTCTTGTGGCCTTACTTTGTCCACATTTACTGAGGCGAAGAGGGAATATGAAAAAAAGAGAAAGTTTCCCCCAAAGGAAGAACTCTCACTTTCATTCAATTTTCTTTCCAATCTCATCCCTACAATATGTGTTTCATCGCAGGACAAAAAAATTGCATCAAATTCTTCTCCTTTTTTACTCAAACCGCAGAGAGACAGAGAGACTGGAATTTCGTTTTGATTTTTAAATTTTGGAATAGTGAAAGGAAAAAGAGATTAAAATGATAGAGAGAAAGCCTGAACGGAATTTCTCTCTTTCTCTCTGGTGATTGTAATAGATGAATGCAAGTGAGATGGTACAAGTAGTAAATTCTTCACTTGGTCTGACACAATGATCAATGGCCTTGATGGTTTTTGGGGAGTGAAAGGTGGTAGAAAATTTTCTAGACTTTCTCTTTTAATTACAATCCATTTTCAACACCCTCATATGCGAGGGAGAGTGGAAAGGGTAATTAAGAGAGAAAAAAAGTCATTTAATCAACTTGCGTGAGTTGTGCATACGAGACAGTACACAGAAAAAAATAAAATTTTATATAGAGAAAGCACAAGCCTTCTTGTTAGATTTTTTTTTGAGTAAAAACGTGCTAAGAAAATGAAGAGAAAGGAGCACTTACTAAAGTTAAAGCACAGCCGCCCACTTTAATAGAAATGAAAAATCTGGCTTTTACCACCGTCGCTCTTTCTCTCTCTGGGAGGTGAAAGTTAAAAATGATGGGCAGACTCCTGTGATGATGCTGTGGTGGGGAAAACATGTCATCTGTCTACACAAAGCGGACGTCTACACACACAAAAAAATGTAACCCTTCTTCAAACGGGAATAAAGAGAGAAAGTCTTGACAATTTTCTCTTTTTAGGATGAATACAAAGTCACAGCCTCTGTATTTCATTTTGTAGAAAGCTTCTCAGAATAATTTTTGAAATTGCTCCACTCACACCTCATACCCGTATTTTTGTACAAAGAGGGGAGAAAGTGAAAAAATGTGTACATTGTGTAAGGACTTTCACTTTGAAAAAATGAGACCTCTTTTTTTTACTTGAGGGAATTCTCCAAGGGTAAATTACATAGTTCATAAGGCAAGTGGGTAATGTCAATGACAAAGCATGTCGAGTCTAATGAAATGTTCCAAGGTCATCTAGAATAAAAATGAACCCATTTTTTGTTGCCCTTCCTCCCAAGAGAACAATTTCTTCTCTTTATTTCAACTTTCTCTCATATCATTTTCATGATGGAGAGATGCCATGAATTTCACAGTTTTTCAATCCCATTTTTTTACAAGTCTTCATTCAAGGATTCCTCTGAGTCGGATTTTGAACTGACTCGACTTTGCGCTGGGTTTGGTGACATTCCACATTGGGGAATCATTCCTTTGGCCTTCAAATATCAACATAGGTCAAAATAATTTGTTCTAGGTCACCACATGAGGCTCCAGCTAATACTAAAATTTTGAAAAAATCAAAAATAGATTTTAAAAAATGATTTTATGCTCGGCATTTTTCCAAAATAAATAACTTTGTGATCTCTGCCTCAGGTCAAATTTAAAATCACCTCAAGGAAGGTCAAAAATTGACGACTTTTCAAAGTGCAAAAACGTGTGTGTGAGTTGAGATTTTGGTGAGTCGAGTTTTCTTGCGAGTCGAGTCGGATTCATGCATCAATCCAACCCAGCGAGAAGCCTTAATCTTAGAAAAAAGGGAAAGATTATTTTCTTTAAAAGTGAAAGTGAAAACTAATAAATTTGAGAATGACATGACGTGCAAAAAAATAAGAAAAAGTATTCTAAAAAATAATATTATACACATAAAATAAAATTTGATTGTAAATCAGTTCGCAAAAAACAATAGATTCCTGTCTAGTGTACTTTGACGTTCTCCTTAAAAATGAAAACATTTTTTTTAGATTATAGCGGAGGTAATTTATGTTTCATAAAAATAAATTCTCCATAAAATAAACAGATTTTCTATCAACCTTCACTATACATGGTTACAAGCCATTGGGATTGGAAAGTCATTCAAGATGAATTTTTTTCTTTACGGAAGAGAAAACTCATATTATTTTGTAATTTCAAAAAGGTAAACTTTCTCTCTTATTTTTTTATGAAGAGAATAACCATTGAAAAAAAATAGATAAAATGTAATGAACAAAAAAATAAGGGTACTTGTTGTACATTTTCCCATTGCTTTCTCCTTCAATTCTTTTTTTCCAAAAATTCTGATAATTGTAAAATAAAATGCATTTTTTTATTACCAACATCTACTTTTCCTTGAGAATCAATCTTTCTCTTTTTCTTTTCATTTTTTTTTTTTGAAAAAAGAGAAAGTGAGATAGCAACAAAAGCATTTTCATTTGCTTTTCTCAGAAAAACGAGTTGAAGTTTTTTTTTCCTTCTTCCTTATTTTCTGTATTAACTCACCATGATCCTTTATATAAAAAAAAGAAGTTTGAGTGAAAGTGGAGGAGTGTGTGGAGGTGAAATTGAGCTCTCTCCGTGTCTTATGAAATGATGGAAAAAAGAGGAGGAAAAAGACAGACATTACAAGTACAAAAGAAAGAAAGGGAAGGTGAAAGAAAGGGAAAGTTGATTAATACACAGAGAGAATTTTCTCTCTCCATGGCCTTTTGTGCAGTCTTTTCCCCCCATTTCAAATCCCACTTCCCCCAAAAAAAATATTTCCTCAAGACTGTGAGTGAAAGTGAAAGAGAAAAGGGGCTCGTCTAAAGGAAAAGGTACATGTGTACATATGGACAATAAAGTGTGCAAGTAGTAGATCTCTCCAGTACTTTCACCATCTCAATGGTTTTATCCACACAGAAAGAAAAAAAAACTTGCCTAGGTTATGATCGACAAGGTTGAAGGTCCTTTCTCTTTTTTTTAAAAGGGAGAAAGAAACATGTTGCTCGAGTCAGAGCGTATCAAACTCTTGCAATAAACTTGCCACTTTCTCTTTACTTTTTTTTCCAAAAGTAGAAAGTATGTCAGTGGATTTTTTTGGGCTTGTTTTTCTTTCTATAATTTAATATGCAAAATATTTAATTAATTTTTTGCTTTCTCTTTTCAGGGCGGACTGCTCACTAGTAGATGAACAGAATCAAAAGACCAAATCAAGTGGCTTAAATCAAGGCTTAAAAGAATTTGGGAAGGTAAGGAGAAAGTTTATTATTTTTTTTTTCTCTAACAATTAATTACAATTTCATGTATAATGTATAAAAAAAGAGAAAGTATATAAAAAAGGAATTTTACCTCGCAAGTAGCTCGTTGAAGAGTGGGAGACTACAAATTTGCATTTGTATTGCTACACTTTCCACTCAACTGCAAGTGAGGAGCAGGAGAGCGTAAAAATAAAATTGGGGGCGGGGGGTCATGCCTCACTTCCCCTCTCAGGTTTTTTGGGTGTGCATTGAGAAGATAGAGAAAGTAGAGAAAGAAGAGAGAGAGGGGGGGGGGGTATGCATTTTATACAATGTATGAGAATGTTCAAAGTGAAATAAAAAAATAAGGACGAGTAAAGTGCCTATTTAGGTTCTCAAGTAGAGAAAATGGTTCCATCTTTTCCTTCATTGAACAAGAGAGAAAGAGAGAGAGAAAGTGGGGATGTTGGTGGGGAAAAAAAAAGATTGCCCATTTTTTTCCATCTCAATTTCCAACTGGAATGCCATACACTTTGTTTGGTATGACAATATGGCAACGTACAAGTACAAGGGAGAAAGTTGTAGGGGGGGAGAGAATTGTGCAAATTTTTGGTAGATTTTGTATGATAGAGGAAAGCATTTGCAATTCATCCAACTACTCGAGAAAAAAAAGAAAGTCTGTACAAGACCAAGAGACTTTCTCCATCTCTCGTTCTCCATAACAATAACCATGGAAAAGTGCAATAGATTTGTAATCTCCTTGGGAAAAAAAGCAAGAGGAGAAAGGAAGAGTATTCCACGAGGGAGTCATTCTACACAATTCCAACTACCTTGCTAATATGGAGACAGAGAGAGAGAAAGTGGGGTGGAGAGAAAGCATTTCACATTGATAGATATTTATCAACTTGAGAACCTTTACAAAGTAGACATTAGCTCAACTGTATGAGCTATATGAGCACGCTTACTTTCTCTCCCTCTCTCAACGACCATTCCCACTCATAATAGCCCATCATGCAACATCTCCCCCCTCTCTCTAAATTGATTTTCACTCCAATTTTCTCTCCCACAAACTTGTGGTGAGTTTTTTTTTTGCATGGACTTGTCATGTTTCTTTTTTTTGAGGAAGGGGATGTAGTTTTCCTTTTTTTGGGTAAATTGTGGAATTTAGTTTTATCAATAAAATTGTTGGAGTCAACAGGACTTTTTCCTTTTTTTAAAAAGTGAAAGTTTTTTTTGGGAAAATACAAATGTTGCTTTCATGATGGAGATAGCATGGTAATTTAAAATAGTGAGGAAGAGAAAACCACGGGGAATCACAAAGTTGTCTTAGTTCAATGTTAAAACCACAGAACAACAATTTCACCTGGATACTTTCTCTACGGGAAATATTACTCGAGTTAAATTTTTACAAGGACTCGAGAGTCTCTCTCTCTCTCTCTCTCTCAAGACAGATGAAGAATAGTGAGGCAAGTAAAAATTACGAGGGAACAATATTCAAAATGGGTGGAAAGGGGTTCATTGTCTTGTCATGGCATCTTTATTAAAGCCCATTGGATGTTGTGGAGAAAGTAGAAAGAAAGTTTGGAGGACAAAATGTGTAAATTTTCAGCCTCCTCGTGTAACTCCGCTGTTGTCCCTTGTCAACCATTTTTTAAAAGGGAAATTAAATTAAAATTTACTATGTTAATTTCTTGTAATTTTATTGAAAAAGGTCACAGGTCAGAGAAAGTTTTTTTTTGGAAAAGACAAGGGGAATGAGTCAATAAATAGAAGTATGTACATACATAGAGGGAGAAATATTTGAAGAAAAATTCATCTAAAAATTCTCTCCAATACTTTCATCACGTAAAAAGGCATCCAGAGCTTTCTCTCCGTACATGCGAAAAAAACGGAATGAAGCCATAACCACAAGAATGTTGGGAAAAGAAAAGTACTGAAAGAGGATGTGCGTGTACAGTTTGACAGGAGAAAGGTCTTTCACTTTGAGGAGAGAGAGAGAGACGAAATATAAATACTCACAAAAAACTTTCTCCATCTCCACCTTGACTACATCTCACGGTTTTTTGAATGCAATTCAACACGTGGGATAAAACAATAGGGGGTAAAGTACACAAAGGCCTGTATAAAATATTTTTTCTTGTTTTTTGACTTTCACTTTTTCTTAAAAAAACGCTTTAGAAAATATTGTCAATACTTTTTTGTTGTTTTTTTAGTGAAAGCTAATATATATACTAAATTTGGGACGACACCGTCATTTTTCTTGTAGTTTTTTACAAAGTCCGGACTTTCCCCGTTTTCCCTGTGATATGCAAAATTGGAAGTGAAAGAGAAAAGAGAAGATTGTCTAGAGAAAGCGCAGATTAATGAACCTTATACTTGTCACATGAAATCAATTTGTTCTGAACACATTAGATAATTTTCTCCAGCTGATGCTCCCCTCAAAAGCTTTCTCCTCTTTTCCATTTTCCCACTTTAAATATTTTTTTCCAAAGGAAAAGCAATGGGCCAAACTTTTTAATGAAATCTCATTCACTTTCTCTCGATAACCTTCTTGCCAATAATGTTTTAGAGGAAAAAGTTTTTTTTAAAAGGGAAAAAAAGTTGATATATATTTTTTTACAAGTTTTTAATTCGCAAAAAAAGAAAGAAACAAGATTCCCTCTCAGGTTAGAATATAAAGTTATGTAATCCAATTAAAGAGAAAGTAGAGAAAAAAAAGAAAGTGTACGACAATTTTCAATCAATGTCTTGTGTACTCAGGACAAGTAAAAGTTTTTTTTAAATATAAATTGGGGAGAAAGCCTCATCAACAAATTGATAAAAATTACTTTTTCCGCCTCCATACTTAAAAGAGAAAGTACCTCTCCATTTAGAACAGTTCAATTAGAAAGATTAATTTTTCAAAGTGGAAATTTTTTTACTCTACAAAATTCTTGACCTTTAACCAATCAAAGAAGGGGGTCAACCCCAAAGTGGGGGGAGGGTGTTCAATGATGGATAAATAAAAGATTTTTTTTATATTTTTCTCTAATTTTGTACAGGATCTTTAAGAGAGAAAGTGAAAGTGGGGGAAATGTCTGAGTTTGCCTTAATATATTTTTAGGAAGGCGAGAAGGAGAAAAAAAAGTATTGAGGAATTTGGAGTTGGAGAGAGGGAGCAATGGAGATGAAATCCATTAAGAGAGAGACAAGTTTTTTGAATTTCTTTAGGGAGAGAAAGCGGGATATAAATCGATTTGTGTAATTGCATAAGGAAGCCATTGAGAATGCTTGAATGCATTCCTTTGCCTCCTTTCATTCATTCATCTCTTCTCTTTCCCCTCTCTCTCTCTCTGGGAAAAAAGACTTGCCCTAATCTTCTTTCCGAATCATCCGAGGGCAAGGGGTCATTACAACTTGTAATTCCATTCTCGGGCGCCTTTTCTCCTCTTTTCTCTCCAAACTACACGTCGTGTGAATCCCCCTCTCCCTCTCTCTTAAAAAATAATATGGACGGGTTTAAGCTTCACTACTTTCTTCATTGTTAAAAAGAAAGTAATTTTAAAAAATAATCTCTCTTTTTTTCTTTTATTTTAGATGGTGATTCGCGAAATGAATCGATTGGGTAATTTTTTTGAAAATTTTCTTAAGAAATAATGTTTATAATTAATTTTGAGAATTGTTCTTAATTGTAATTGCATTTTCTTAATTTTATATTATTATTAATTAACTTGTAGGTATGATAGTAGACCTATCACACGTCAGCGTACAGACGATGAAGGACGCGCTTGCTGTTAGTAGTGTAAGTTTTTTTAATTTTTTTTTTTAAATATTATTTTATTTTATTTAATTGACAATTTTTTAATTAGGCTCCGGTCATCTTCTCACATTCTTCAGCTTATTCATTGTGCAACAGGTAAAACTTAATTAAATTATTTTTTTAAATAAGTTTTAAATTTTAATTATCATAGTTATGATTTTCGGCTCCATTTTTTGGTCTGCGTTTCATGAGAACTTTTGAAAGTGCTTAATATTTTTGTTGTTAAAAATATTTAAATTATGATTAAATTCATTTTTGACAGCACCCGTAACGTGCCTGACGATATTCTTCGTCTAGTGGTAAAACAATTGAATTGATAATAATAAAAAGTTAATTGTAATTAATAATTTTATTGTAATGGACAAGTAATAAAAAAGACTATCATTTTTTATGACAGAGTTCAAAGGGGGGACTGGTAATGGTAAATTTTTACAACTATTTTGTGACTTGCAATGAATCAGCCTCAATCACGGACGTCATTGGTGAGTCATAAAAAAAAGTTTTTTTCTCGTTTTTTTAATCTCTATTAAATTTCAAAATCATTTTCTTTATCAACTTTCCCTTTTTTCTCTTCATGTCTCAAAAAATTGTCCCTTTTTTGTGACTAATCCCCTAAATGGAAGATGATGTTTTGCTAGTTCAGTGATTGATAGTCTCGATTCACTCGATTACTTTCTCCACTTTCTCTCTGGGGTCCACTCCCCATCAAAAATAATTATTAGGATTTTGAGACAAGAATCTTTTCCCTTTTTTGGCAACTTTTTTGCATGGTAAAGGCCAGCTCGAGTGGGTTTGGGGTGAAAGTGTGTGGGAGAGATGTCACAAATCATGATTAAAATAAGATGGCCATAATAAAAAAATATTATTATTTACTCGCCAAAAAAGAAAGTTGCTCTCTTTGGTTTGCTGGAGAAAGACTGGAGAAAAGGACAAGTTTTTGAAATAAATTCACATCTGATGCGGAAGATTTTACCAAAAAAAGGTTATTTGAAGATCATACATTTTAATTTAAACTTGTGTACTTGCTTTGGGAGAAAGCTTGTGGCTTTGGGTTTGGGTTTGGTTAACATTTAGAAAAAAAAAGAAAGTTCTTTTTTTTAAACTGGAGAATCCTGCCTTGATTTTGTGTACACGTAGTTAAATGCAGTTTTTGGAGAAAAGTCCCTGGATGTAGAGAGAGAGAGAGAAAGTAAGAGATAAAGATTTTTTACAACCTCCGTTTTCTCTTACCCAAAAACCCGGGCTTTACCTTTTTTTCCCTCCAGTCTATGACTTTCTCATGGAGGGTGAGAGCACTGAGCTCTCCATTTTTTTTGTAGGACAGAGCTCATAATTAAATTTTCAACTTTCTCTGGCGTACTTTCCAAGTGAAAAAAATCCTGCTTCTTTTTCTTTTCTTTCACTCGGTTGGTTGGTACATTTCTCTCTGTGCTTTCTCTCTCTTTTTCTCTCTCTCTCTCTCCAGACCATTGACAGGAATAAAAGGGGGAGAAGGGAGAAAGCCACGTAGGGACATGGGTACATGGATTTTCTTTGGGAGGCATTGAACCATCCTCTAAAACCGCCGCACATAGAAAGAGGGATAGAGAGAGAGACACTAAAAGAGAAAAGTGGGAGAGTGGAGAAAGGTGAAATCAAAGGGAACACAGCGGGATTCGAAATGTTTACTTAATTACATTATCTCTCCCAAAAAAACGGGAAGATGAGCAAACTGTTTGGGAGAAAGAGAGGGAGAGAGAGAGGCAATCTTTTCTCTTTCTGTAAATTGAAAATCAGCCCGAGACACTCTTCATTCAATTTCCCAAATAAAAAACTCAATTCTTTTGAAATCTTCTTGAGAGTCTTGTGGAGAAAACTCCAATTTCGGCAATAGTGAACCTCCGGATCTTCTCCCCCCCCCCTCCTTTTTTTGTCTAAATAAAGAAAAGAGAAAGGCATTTGATCAAATTTATTTAATTGCTCTTTTAATATTTAAAAGACTAATTTTTGAAATAAATTGTTTTTTTACCTAATTTCCAAAATATTATGTAGCTCAAAGATGAATTAGAATTAAATTTAATTGTTGGTAGATTAAATTTTTAAATAGTTGATATTTAATTGTATTGATTTTTTGCTGTCTATTTTTTATTTTATTTTTATATTCTTGTGAAAAAAATAATAAATTTCATTTTTTTTAATACTCTTGAAATTTGTCAACATTTTGTAAATATAATATTTTGTCTCGACAAAGGGAAGTTTTTTGAGAGAAAATCAAGATACATAAAAAAAAGATGAAAGGTAGATTCAAATTAAAAAATGGATCTCTCTCTCTCTCTCTCTCTTTCTTTATAGAATATGTGAAGTGAAAGGAAGCTTTCACCATGTAAGTTATTCAACCTGAGTAAAAAAAAATTGAGGGTTTGAAAAAAAAGAGAAAAGAATCTTTTTTTTTTCGTGGGGAAGTACACTGTACATGAACACAAAGAAGGAAACAAGGAGAAAGTGGAGAGAAAGAGAGAGAGAGAGAGAGAGCACATAGTTTTGAGGGTTTAATAAAATGATTGAATACAATAAAGGGACAGCTGGTTGAATCTCTCTCTCTCTTATTTTCTTGTCAAAAAGATCTCGAGACAAAGATCAAACGAGGAGGAGGAGAAAGTCTCTCTTTTCATCTTCACCGAGTCTCTACCATCATTATGCTAAGAACCATGACCCAACCAGTATAGAGGGGAGAAAGTATATAACATCCCTCTCCCACTCTCTTTCCATTCTTCTTTCCCCCAAGATTACATAAAAGGCACTTAAAACCTTTCCCCCCTCCCCAAAAGAGAAAGTGGATTTTTTTTGGAAAGGTTTTTTTAAGGAGAATTTCTGTAATAAACTTTAATCTACAATCTCCATCTACATTATTCATAGTCTAACCACAAGTGAAAGTACGACAGTGAGCAACAGTTTATTTATTACAATTGTCTTTTTTTGGCACATGCAAATTTCAAATAAAAATTTTTTGATTTAATTATAAATATTTTCCCCATAAAAAAAATATTTTGGGGGAAAGTTGCCAAAAAAATGTGTGGCTGTGAAGGGTGGAAAACTTTTAATTTAATTTAATTTTGGTGAATTTTATGCACATACAAACAAGGATATAAAAAAGAAATGGGATTTTTGTGGAGTAATAAAAAAAAAGATGATTATTTGCACTGACAGTCATTGATGAGAGATTTGGAGAAAGGAGAGAAAGTATTTGGGGGGAAGGGGAGGATATTATTCTGTACAGGAGTTTGTGTCCCGTATTAGTTGTTTGGGTAGAGCAAATAGAGTAATAATAATGAAAAATTATGGAAGTCACTAGGGAAAATAACTTTCTCTTTTCTCCCTCACAATTTTTTTCTCTCTCTGTGTACCCAAGACAAAGATGCTCTATATCTCGTGACTTTGTCAACGAAGAGAGAGAGAGAGACCAAGGGGAAAAAATGGAGAGGAGTTGGAGTAGACTGCTTTTGTGGTTGACAAAAAAATAACTTTCTCTTTGGGATTCTTGGCTAACGTAGAAAAGGAGAGAGTGACAAAAATAGAGTCGTGTGAGCACTATTTTTTTGTGTCTTATTGATTAGAAGGTGGAGAAAGTTTTTTTTTTTTGATAAAAAAGTGTTTGGATTTCCTTTAATGATAATCCATAGAGACGGATTTTGGCATAAACTTTCCCTTTTTAAAAATGTCTTCCTTTTTGTTTTTTTTTATAATGTCTAAAAATAATTATGAAGAATTTTAAATGGAAAGTTAATAAATTTAATTAATTTTTTTTTCCACAGATCATCTTAACCATATCAAAAAAATTGCTGGGGTGGATCATGTGGGCATTGGGAGCGGCTTTGATGGAATTAATTAGTAAGTTTTTAAATAAATTGTTTTTTGTGTTTACAAAGTTTATAAAAAAATAATTAGCTTATTTTGAAAGAGAAAGTCATGTCTGGAAACAATTAAAAAGTGAAAGTTCAGCTTCTTTTACAATCAAATTTTGATTGGAATTAAAGTTATGGGATAAGACAGCAGACAATTGACGTTTTTTGGCAATAACAAAAACTTTTTAAAATATTTTCCGCCAATTATTTCAAACTTGTCATTAAAAACTGCGACTTTTTTTGTAAAATATTGTCAAAAAATTTAATTACTGATTATGAAAAATATTGAAATATTTACAGGTAAGAAAGAAGAACATTTTAGAAAAAATAAGAAAAAGCTTTAACATGAAGAAAGTGATTGATCAATAGGAAGAGAAAAAAATTGCCTCGTTTCACTTTCTCTGTAGGCAATTAGAGGAGAAAGTTTTTTCTCGTGCTTTTTTGCGGGGGTTCATTCCCTCGGCTAAAATTAATTCCGCTCATTTTCTTTAGAAATGAGAGAAAGTACAGAAAGAAAGAAGAGTTTGGTTACTTTTCATTTGAAAAATGGAGAAAGAAGAAAGTGAGGACGTGTAGACTCTCATGTGAAGAGAAAGCAAGAGAGAAGATGAGAAATAATAATAATCATATTGACCTTCATAAGTGTAATGCCTTTAACGTGTGTGGAATGAAAAAGGATGGACTTGTACTTTCCCCATTTTCTCAACTTGTCCAGAATCCCTAACATAAAAAAAAACTTTCACTTGATATTAAAGTGCTTTTATTTTAAATACTTTTTTTTCTATTTTTAGTACGCCAAAGAATCTTGAAGACGTTTCAAAGGTAAAAATTATTTTTTTTATTTGTGCGAACTGCGAACCATAATTAATATTTAAATTAAAATATTTAAATTTAAAAAATAATTTAAATAAATATTTTCAGTATCCGAATTTATTCGCCAAATTATTGGAAGACGCCTGGTGGACTGCAGAGGATTTAAAAAAGTTGGCTGGTCTAAATTTTCTCCGTGTTTTTCGTCAGGTGGAACAAGTAAGATTTTTAAATTTTATTTGAGATCATTGATCCCTCAATGTCAATCCTTTATCAAAAAAAGAAAAAACTCGTCCACGAGAGAAAGTGGACAAGTTTAGAGCCCAAAGCTTTTCCTTGTCTATTTTAAAAGAGAAAGAGAAATTGTTTGGAAAGAGAGAAAGTATGGGAGGATATTTATCTAGGGAAAAAAAAGCTTAAGAGAAAGGATGGGGCTCTCAAGTTGAAATCGAAATGGACAATTCATCCAAAGTCCAAATTATCATTTCTCTCTCTTCAAACTTTCTCTTTACAAACAAAAGAAAAAGAAAATCTATTTCAAGTGGCAAATAAGACTTACGAATTGTGCCATTTATTTTGAGGTCAAGGGTCAAATTGGGATTGTCTTAATAAATGAAAATGTTTTTGTGGGTACGCAGGTACGCAATGAATGGAGAATGGCGGCAGTTCAGCCGGTGGAGTCGTTGATCCCTTCCGCACTTTTGGAGGGGCATACCCAGTGCGTGTACCTTGGCTCATGATATGAAACCACATTCATGCATTCTCCATAAATCCAACCCCCCTTCCCACTTTCTGCTCAACACAGACTCCTGGAATCATGGATGAACTTTCACCAGGATAAACTGAAGAGTCCGTAATAATTCTCTTTTAAATTCAACGGGTGCTGATTTTTTTAACACTGGTGCGTTTGGGGCTTTGGGCTTTAATTGAGAAATTAATAAAAAAATTAATTATAATTAGTCGTTACATATTTTTGGTTGAAAATGTATCAATTTTTTGAATATTTAATAATGTAAAAAATGGTGCAAATTATTCTCCTAGAGAAAGAGAGACTTGAAAAAAAGAAACAATTTTTTGAAGAGTGAAATAAAAAAGAGAAAATTGTGTTTTTTCAGTATTGACACTAGTCTAAGCCATGGGAGAAAATAGAGAGAGAAAGCACGTTTATGACTCTAGAAAGAGAAAATGAGATTGTGTCATGTGTACACTACAATTCCTGTAGAGAGAGAGAGAGAAAGTTAATGCAATCGAAACTGTAATGGACATGTCTCTCCCTTTCCCTTTCTTTGTCCTCTCGTCAATGTCCCAACTTGCAACTTCCGCTTGTGTGTGTCATGTGGAGAGTCCCTACGACAAGAGAGAAAGTGCAAACTGTTGCGCCAACGAGGAGGGAGAGAAAAACAAGTTTAGAACATGCAAAAAAAAATAAATAAATATATTCTCAAATTAGGAAATATTGTTCAACATCATTTTCTCTAAAGTGAAAGTGACATCAAAAATGTAGTTTTGTGTCACATGAGAGAGAGAAAAAGTTTATTTTGCAAATGAGGGTGGGTGAAGGTGAGAAGGTATGACATGCTCATGTGATGAAGATGTGAAAATAACCCAAAAAAGAGAAAGTTGACACATTTAATCGAGTCAAGGGACTGCCAACAATTTCTTTTCATTCAGATTACGTCACCCAAAAAAAACTCTGTGGTGAATGAATCATGTCAACATTAAACCATGAGGAATGGGAGAAAAAGAAGATGGACGACACAAAAAATGGCTCCTATTTTTTATACCATCTCCCATCTCAATTGTGAAAATAAACAACTTTTTTTTTCCTGTTCCCAAAAGGGGGGCGTCTCCCATACTCTCTCTCTCTCTCTTGTGACTGTTCAAATGTTGTAGAGATGGGGATGGGGAGAAAGTAAATTGACCTATTTTTTGGAGAAAGTAGAATGAAATATTGTCAAGTGGAAACATTTCAAGCTGAACAAACGTTCGTCATCCCTCCCTCCTCCAACTGTCAACTTAATTCCCTCTCCAAGAATTTGGGACGGAAGTTGAAAGCAAGGAGAACGCCCACAAGATACAATTTTTTTTGTGACCACAGAAAACACAAGAGGTCATACAAAAATGCGGTAATATCCATCTCCCCTGTCACAAACGGACAACATGGAAATGACATGAAAACCCGCCATTTCTCTTTTTGACCATTGACATGTGACCAATTCTAGAAAGTTTGCCAATTTATCTTTTTTACTTTTTTTTAAAAAAAATAAAAACTCCCCCAAAAAAACATTTTGTCTTGTTCTCGTCAAATTCAATAAATTGTTTTTTTTGGGGAAAATAAAACTCAATTGTCATAAAATGAAATGGAGACTTCCGGTTCATAAAAAAATATTTTTATTTACTATTTTAATTGCCCATTAAAATCATGTGGAATGTTGTTGACTTTTTATTTATTGGAATTTGGAATATACACAGAAAAATGGCAAACTTTCTTTTGTAGAGAGAAAATGTCTCCTTTCTTTTTTTCGCCTTTTAAATTAAATCTAAAACATGAAAGGCATTCTCGACTTTCACCTTGTAGAAAAATAAAAGAGGAAGAAAGCGACGATTGTGGAGCCTCCGGAGAGAAATGTTTTGGCGGAAGAAAAGAAAATAAAAAATAGAGTTGTTAATGAGTGTTCAGTGGGGTGTAGTGAGGGAGGGGCGGGGGAGAAAGTTTTGGGGAGGAGGGGGGCTTATAAATGAGATTATGAGCTGACAGAGAATATTGGACGGTTGAAATTGAATAGGCGGATTTGTGGTGGGGACATAGGGATTAATTTGAAAGAATGTGTTCAACTTAAATGTTTTTGTTCGTGCGGGGAATTCCCATGTTTACAATGACTCACTTCCCCCCTCGCTTTCTCCCTCCCCACTCACCAATAGAGAAAGCCCTAAAAAAACAAGACAACCAGAAAAAAAGAAGAGAAACCGTGCCCATAGAGAAAGTCCCCGGTAGCTGGAGAAAAGAGCTTGAGCTAAAGAAATTTTTCTGGGATGTTATGCAACTTTTTTTGGGAAGGGAAGGGTGTGGATGTTGGGTGAAAGTTTTTTTTCTCTTGCTTTCTCTTCTCCTGGAGCTATCTCAAAATCAACAGAGATGTAAGTACAGGGTTTTCTGTCGTCTTGTGTGTACACATTGTTTATCGTCTACTTCTTCCTTGGGTATCCGCTTCCGACATTTTAAGTTTCTTTTCCCTCCTCGCCCTTCGCTTTCACCACTTTCTCTTTCTTGGCTTGGATGATGGTTAAGTTGTCAAATTTAATTTTCATTTTTTTTGGAACCACTCCACTCGCACATATATATATATTCTAAGACTGGTGACTTTCACTTGCGGAAGAGATGGGGAAAGTGGGAAGAGATTTATTTGGCAATAAGAAATGTAAGGAGACTAAATATTTGTAAATAAATGTAGGAATAATTTTTAAATGTTAATTGTACAGTTAATTAAATTGGCAAATAATTAAAAAATATTGACTTTTGATTGTGTGAGTCTCACACAATCTTCGTCTGGGAAGTTGCGTTGCAGACAATCCCATACAAGTGAAAATCATTAATGAAAAAAAATAATTGTCCCGACATTACAAAAGAAGAGATTTTTAATTGGGCTAATTATTTTCTCTCTTGCTTTCTCTTTTCTTTTTTTTCAATTTGCTTCAATGATTTTTTTTTCTGAGTCTGTAGAGACAACAAGGGACGGAGCTAATTTAAGTAAATCAAGTGAGAGACAAGAGAAAAGAAACAAGGAGAAAGTTTTTTTTAGTGAAAGCGTGCTAATTAAATTTAATTCCTAATTATGTAATGTTAGATTTTAATTAGATAGTTTGACAAAAGAATAATTGACAAGAGAAAAGTTTTTTTCTTCTTTTTATTGATAAATATAACTTGAAAGTGAAATTTAATGTGTCAACTAATTAATTAATAATAAAAAAAATGTTTTTTTTATATGTGTCGACCATAAATAATAATGACAAATTTTTAATTATAATTAAAATATATTCTCTTTTTAACTAATAAAAATTGTAATCCCTTTTTTTCATATTTCTAAAATTCTAAATTAGTTATTTAAATAATTATTAGGGTTTAGATAAAATTAAGTAATTTTTAGGATTAATTTTAGTCTACTAATACATTTTCTTATTAAAATAGACTGTACAATTAAATTTAAATAATAATTAAATATACCAAAAAAATATAATACTCATTAAGTCTACGTTTAAATATAATAATAATTTACAATTAAAATTCGTAAGGCTAAAAAAGTAAGTACCACTTTACGAATTACACAAAAAAATGTAAAATGACAATTAAAAAATAAAAATGAAATAATTCTACCAAAATTAATTAATATTTTAGTTTGTAGTCTTAATTATGACAATTTATAGTTAAATTTAATTAGGTTTTAAAATCGAAAAAATATGTAATTTTATTGGACGTGAATGAACAAACGTGTAAAAAATCGATAAAATTTCGAAATTAAAAATAGAAGAAAAAAGCGTTCAAAATTGAATGTTTATTATAAAGAAGTTTAATTAGGAATGTGATTGAATTAAATTTAGTAAAAATAATTAAAAATAAATTATATCCTAGTGACCATAGTATATATTGGGTGACTTTTAAAAAATGATTAAATTAAAAAAAAATTTTTAAATGTAACCCAAAAAAATCATGGATGATGGACGTTGAGTAATGCAATTAAAGAAAGATTTAAAATATCAAAACCAAGTTTTAATTAAAAGGTCATTGTCATTTAATTGGGGTCGGGGTCATAACAAAAAAAATTCATTTAAACTTTCACCGTTTTCAGAAATCACCTGGGACTTTTTTAGTCAATAAAATTGAATTTTAAAAAATGGATTTCATAATCGGAAAAAATTGGGAAACTTTTATTAGAGTCAATCAACAATAAAAATAAAAGATTTTTTTAGATGAAAGTGAACTCACTTTTACTTTGACTTTCTTTTTGGATATAAAAAAACAAAGGAAAACTGGGGGAGGGGGGAATTGTTCCATTTTGGGGAATTAAATTAAATCCCGGACCGGCTCTTGGGTTTCTCGATTGATAAGAAAGACTTTGGAATGATTAGAGTTGATGAGAAAGACTAAAAAAAGGGTTTATTGGCAAGAAATTAAATTGGCTATTTAATTAAGAATAATTGAGACCACCTGGTCCCCATGGAAACAATGCGGGAGAAAGTTAAACAAACTTTATCACTACAAAAAAATAAACTGCCGCATATCCTCAATGCCATGCAATGCATCGACTTTCACTTTAGACTGAGTTTTTTTGAAGGTGAAATGAAAACAAATAGGGGTAGTAAAATAGTTATAATTTAATTGTAAATTGGGATTGAATAATGTTGGACAAGGATGCTTTTCAAAGTCATGGGAGGGCGATGGTAATGGCGATATTTGTAGTATATTACTATTGGCTCAAAGAAATCATGGAATTAATTCTCCGTCTCATTTATGGCATTGATCGCAGGTCAGTTAAATAGAAAAGTAGTTATAGTGAGGGATAATGAATTAAATTAAAGTTTAATTGTAGATTTATGTACGTCCCCATGCCTCAAAATGTGCACCTTGAGCTCGGGTCAATGAGACCGGGGGCGGTGAATTTTCATCGGAGGGGGGAACTTTTTTACTACGTTTTCCATTTCACGGCCTCCATTGCCCTGGCTTTAATTTTCTATTGTCTCACTTTGTACGCCCCCACCACCTCCATCAAACTTTCTTTTTATGATTGACATCAAAATTTAAATAATAAACTCAATCGTGTGTTCTCACCACAAATTACGAGTGTTTTTTAAAATTTATTTGGGTTTTTTTCAAAATTTTGAAAATGGGAGGAGTTGGAATGATCCGTGTGTGTACAATGAAAAAGAGGAAAGTCAAGATGGCAAGTAATAAAGCCACTTGAAGTCTCTCTATGGAAAAGATAAGAAAAGGAGAAAGGAGGGAGAGAAAGTCTTGGGGGTTTTCGGGTTGTTGTTTGGTGAATGGTGTGAAATCCCTGGGAGATGAGAGATGATTAATAGGACCATGTCAAGAGTTGTCTTGCCAGCCTTGAAATTTTGGCCAGATAAAAAGTGACAGTCATTGATTTTTATGCCTTACTTTCTCTTTGAGGAAAAAGTCAGCTTTGTAAAAAAAATAGATTTTCACCAAATGGGAGACAGAGGAGGAAAGAAATATACGTTGGATCGTTTGTTAAACTCGTAAAAATAAAAGAGAAAATTTTGAGACTTTGTTACAATTAATGATGATGAGGGTCAAAAGACTTTCTACTTTTTTTCTTTGCTTTCTTTTTTTATTTGAAATTGACTGAGGAAGAGTGCGTGGTGTGGACAGAAATTTTCTGAAATTAGACTCCTTTCATGGCCATTGACCTCCCTTTTTAAAAACTATTTTGGGATGAAAAGACATGGAGATTGACAATTTAGATAAGTAGCCCAATTTGACTTAAAAATGGAACCATGAGATGCAGAAAGTGGCGGGAGAATTATTTGGTTCGTCCTTAGTCATGACACACTTCTTGTTAAAAGAATGAGCGTGGAATTATTCTGTTATATTGGATTAATTTGTATATTTTAAATGTAAATTTAATTTAATGTGAATCATCCATGTAAATCAGAATCAGTACAAAATAATAACTTGTTTATTTAATTTTTTGGCAGTCAATTTTGCAAATAAAAATTTGCAAAATGGGTAGCTGATATCTGTCACTTTGAGGATAATGGTTTTGTAGTCAATAAAACAAATGGCCTTTGTTTCAGTCAAGAGGGATGGAGCTTTTAGGGGAGAAGGGTCGATAAACAACTTACCCACAAGTGCCCCCCCCCTCTTATTTTATGTCTCTTCAAGGATCCTTTTTTCTCCCCTGGCCGACGTGGCAAAAAAATATTTTGACAAATTTCTTCAGTTTTATGCTCTTGTTCTTTTTACTCTCTGCATTAAAACGAGAGTTGAATATTTTTTGAAAAAATAAAATCAGTAAAAAAATAACTCAAATTGTCTTTTGTGAAAATTTAATTCCATTGAAAATAATAAATCTCATTTCTTGACTTTTTCATTAACTTTAAATAAAATAGTTTTTCGTGGTCATCTCATTAGACACTAGTGAAAAGAATGGAGGGATGGTGGAGAAAAGTGTTGTTGGGAAGAAAGTTTATTCTTATTGTGGTGATTTGGATGGTCCATGGCCAAAGTGAAAGCCCAATGGAAAATTCCTTTCCCCCTGACATACTAAAAGTTATTCCAAATTCCAAGTTGACACTCCAATTGGGAAAAATGGGTTCATCTCGTGAGCCAATTGTTTAAAATCTTCATGAGTCCGGGATTCCCGTCACGCTTTGTCACAAAAATAGGACTTGTTGGAACAAAAATCAAATCTCAAAGACTTTGAGTCAAAGTACACCGACGGGTCATTTGTTCATGTTGTCTGGGATGAAAAGGGATACGGGCAGAATCTCATTATGAATTTTGTTGACCAAAATAAAATAAAATTCAACGTTCAAAATGATTGGGTGGTTCACATGAGCCCTAATGATAAAAAGAGTCTGGGAAATGAAGAGCCAATGAAAGAAATTTCTTTTGCTCCTGTCAACATTCTTCATCTACCCCTCCAATCAAGGCAAACCATCATGTTCTTTGGACATATGACAATAAGACATAAGCATTCCCATCTAAAATTTATTCCCCTGAGCCTTCCACATGACCTCCTTGCCCCCAGTCCAAGACAATCGTTGGCCAAAAAAATTCAATATGTGAGAAAACAACAATCAATGGGTCAACTATCTGTGTATTCGGGTAGTAGTAAATATTTCTCGTACTACCAGTCCATCGTGTCGGTGCAACATCGAGAAATTCTCTCTGCAAATGAAAATAAAAGTTCTCTTGTCGCGTTAAAACAAACATACTCGTCCGAATCACTTCACATTTGGCCACATAGCAATGAGGACAATGACAATGCATTGTTGTAGCCTTAGACCAATAGCTGTCTGATTTTGTTCAAATCCATATCTTCAACGGGTCACTTTTTAAAACTACCGAACCGAAAAAAGTAAGAAAAAAAGTTTTCCAGACCGTTTTTTGACATTTCATGACCTACACACTGGTCAAAGTTGATTTGATCAAAACCATAATTATTTTTAGAAAGCTCTCCTCAAGGCAAGTACTTGTGGTTAAAATCAGATGTATATATTTAAAAATCTAGCTCCTTGAAATCATTCAAAGTTAACTGGGGTACCCTGTATCAACAAATTTTCTCCTGGCTTGGACATTGATACAATGACCACATCATTGTATCCCTGTGTCCCCCGTTCTTACCAGGCAGAAAGAGAGTCAATTATACTTTCTGTGACCTTTGAATCAATCTCAAGGATGTCTAACAATCTTCGTCATTCTTCTATTTTTGGAATTTTTCTTCTTGAGTAATTCCACAATTTCAGCTAAGAACGAGGAACTCAGTTTTACAGACACAAACATAAATTACCCAAATTTTCTCCGTCAAAATTAATAGAAACTCCATAACCCTGGTCAATTATCTGAAATTAAATTAATTATTACTTCCGACTTTTTTTTTCTTTTATAAAATTATAATCAACTTTAAATTACAAGTAGACTAGTCAAGTTTACCGAAATCAATCCTACGAGAAGAGTAAAGAGATGAGAGAGTAGAAAAAAATTCATTTTAGCTACTCAATTTTCTCTCTGTGTCTATGGCTGTACAATTTGTAGTCCAAATATTTATTTCCATGAAATTATTGAATTGGTAAGGTTTTAGCAAGTGGTTGGGCATTAAACCCGTGACAATGGATAATTTAATTATATTATTTGTTATATTAAATGTAATGACGCCGCCATTTTCTAGAGTCCTACAATTTTTTTTTAATTTTCTATCCTTTTATTGTACTACTCTTTTTTTAAATACATTGTGATATAATATACTGGAAATTTTATTTTTTTAGTTTTATGTCATTCTCAATTTATTTCAAATTGTGGGGCCTTTCCAAAAATTCCTGTCACAACAAAACTAAACAATTAAAGTACCCCTTCAAAATAATTTATACACTAATCCTCCTCATCCTCAGCTACATTTCAAATTCTAGTCGTTCTCACAAAATATTTTCTACAGAAAAAAATCTACTTTTTGTTTCAAAAAAAAACAAAAGTAGTAAAAGAAATTAAATTGTAAAAAAATAGAATTAAATCCACCATTTTGGTTATTATATATACCATATAAATTTTTCTAAAATGACTCATTTCCAATAGAGGGGACATTGGAGATGAATTATTTTGCCACTAAAAAATAATTTTCTGTCTACTCTTCCCAGTTTGTTGATCGACGAGAGCATAAGCCATTTTTTTGTGGAGGATGAAGATGCACAGAAAGAAGATGAAGATGCCGGGAAGAAGATGAAGATGAAAAGGAAGGAAGAAAAAAGGAGAGGGAACATTGACATGAAGGAGTACAATGGCAAGAGAAGGATGGATGGTCCATGCAGATTTTTCAGAATAAATTTTCTAGAGGTGAAATGGTTTGCGCAGGAGAAGGAAGAGAGAAAGTTGCAAAAAAAAACTGGGGAAAGCGGATGCTGAACAAGTGAAATTGAGTGAGAGTTTTTTTTGGGGTAGAAAATGTGAATTGAGCCATTTGACTGTCTCATCTCAACAAATCCATGATTCTCGTCTCCATGAATCTCCTTGCCTTCTATTTGGCCAGATAAAGCACGAGATTTACATTCCCTCGTTGGAACTCTCGAGGGACCTCTTTAAACTTTGATTTGAGCCATTTTTTAAAAAATAAAAAAAAAGAGAAAGAAGAATTATTTTGGGTAAAAATATTGAAATGAATTTATTATCTAGACAATTTTGATGAAGGGGGTCAAGTCAATGGATTGAAAGTAAGAAAGGCGATGAAAGTCAGGGTGGGGGTATTTATTGGGGGGAGTTGGCCAGAGCGCCATGTAATTTCGGTGAGGATCCGATTTGTGAATGGCAAAGGCATTGAATCGAGAAATATTTTTGGGGAGGTAATTGTATGGAATTATTACTTTACCAGTCCACCGACCACAATTATCCCAATTTTTGTACCATTCCAGCTCCATTCCCTCCTCTATCATTTCACGACTTCCATGGAATTGGAGGAGGAGGTAATGACCGGAAGGGGCCAGCTCTATTTCCAAATATTTATTGTCCTCACTCAATAAAAATATTTCTACTACTTCGTAATCCCATAATTTATCCATTGAGCCAACTGGAATTTCCAAGGGGACTTGAGGGTCCTTGTACAAGGGAGCGTCTACGGTTATTACAAGGCCATTGAAGGGATCCTCTGGGCGGGAAAAAGTCACTTTTATTTCGGCGGAGTCGGCGGGTGTAGAACCGTCCCATGTTTTGGTGATTGTGTAACTATTAATTTTTTAATTTTAATTTTTTTTAAGTTTTGTCTTTGAATTTAAATGTCATGTTTTTTTAAAAAAAGAATTGTATTTTAATTGTAAATTGTTTTAGCAATTTTAAACAAGATTCTACTTTGAAAATTGTTAATTTAAATTTAAAAGTTACCTTTTCTCTGTTGAGACTGTTGAGGATGAAGATTCCATTTTTAATGTAATTAAAAATTAATTTAAATTGTACTTGTCAAAACTTTGACACTTTGAAGTTTGGAGTTTAGCCGGAATTCAAATTGTTCCCTCCCTTCTCTTAGCCTACGTCACGTGACTTTAATTGTGCCATAAAAGCATTTAATTTCAATTTACAAACATTTGTCCATTTAAATTCTTTGTCTTTACTGTGTCTTTCCACATGGAAACTTTCAGCCATTTAAAATAATGAAAAGTTGGAAAAATTTGGGAAGATTGCCAAAAAAATAGAACCTTTTGAAATTGTATCACTGTAGCATTGAAAAAAAGGAGGAAAATTTTAAATAAAATATGAAATTAAGTTTCAAAAAGACAAAAAAAAAGATCCGTTTCCCCTCTACACCTCAACAAAAATTTTTACTGTTGGAGAGATGGGGCGTTAAAAGTTGAATGGCAGAGAAAAAAAAAGTTAAAATGGGAAAGCGGATTTAAAATTTGGAAAAGCGGGGAAAAAGAGAGATTTCAATTGAAAAAACTTTTCCTTTCTGCCCATACAAAAAAAGGTATGGCTTTTGCATAAGTCAAACCTCATAAAAAATTGAACCACCATTTCCTAATACCCGCCCCCAGTCATTTCCTCATTGCGAAAAAATTCCTGGTATTTCTCTTTTTTTCAAAAAATTGCTCAATTTAATCTCAGAATTTTAAAACCATTTTTTTAAGAGCCCAAGTGTAACTGAGATTTATCAAAAAAAAAGAGAAAATGTTGAAATTTTATTTTGCAAAAAAACATTGAAAAAATTTGGGAAGATTAAGGAGAAAAAAAGAGAAAGAGGGAGATAGAAATTGGATCGGATTTTTATCTTCTCTTTTGGCTAGAAAAAAAAAGAAAGCTTTTCCCCGTGAAATTTTCATAGAATGGCCGTCATAAATGTCAGAAAGAATAAAGGTAGCCCAAAGTTAATTTTACATAATTTAAACAATTCCCTGTTTCTCTCTCTTTTCACCACACGAAACAGGGACCAATTCTGGCATTGCTTTCTCCAAAAAAAATAAAAAGAATGGGCAAGTTAAATGAATCAGTGAAAAGATTTTAGTGGCCCAAAATGACTGCACACTGTTGCGGTCATAAAAGGTAATGTTCATTTTCATTGAGGAGAGAGAAAGCGGGAAGGGATAAAAATGGGAAGGAGATCAGTTGATTAAATATGGATCAAGAGAAAGAAGAAGAAAAGAAGAGACGAGGAATTTTATACATTTTTTATACACAAAATAGCCTTTCTCCTATATAAAAGTAGTTAGACGAAACATTTCTCCCAATTTTGAGGGCGAATCTCAGGTAGACTAGAAATTGGGAAATTTTCTTCAATTGTTTTTCACCTTTCTCTCCTTTCTCTCTCCTTGTCAAGATTTTGCGCATCTTGATGATTCCCAATCCATGGATACATTTATTTGCCTTCCAATTTCATGGGGTGAACAAGTGAAAGTTTTTTTTCTTTTAAAATGTACGGAACCGGAAGTAGAATTAATTGCCAAATTTTTGGCATATTTTTAATTGCCTTTGTTTGGAAAAGTGTCTCCAGTTCCACAGAAGAATTTAGTGCGGTGAGTTGGGCTGATCGGAGGGGTAAACTTTTTCAGAGAATTCACAATTTGCTTTTGTCTTCTCCTCTTATTGACGGGTAAGAAATTTCAATTTTAATTGTGATGAAGATTGTGGGATTAAAATAAATGTATTTTTTTATAGGCATAATGACTTGCCGTGGAATATTCGTAAATTTATTCATAATCAAATAAATGATTTTAATTTCACTGTCAATTTACGAACTCAAGCTGTCTATCCATGGTCCAATTCTACTTGGTCTCATACGGACATTCCGAGACTTCGTGGTTAATTTATATTTTAATTGTAATTAAATGGAGGATTTTTTAATTAATTTTAATTTGTGTTTTTTTCACGTAGAGGGAATGGTGGGGTGTCAGGTAAAATAATTTATTTTTACAAATAATTCTCATTTTAATCCAATGACAATGACAACTTAATGGTCCAGACTTTCTCCAAATTGACTTGACTTGTTATGAAAGTCAAGTTTGAGGATTTTTGAACCGTTTCCTATTTAAATATTTTTTTGTCGAGAGAAAGTGTCAAAAAGAGAAAGTCTTTTAGAGTAAAAGTTTTTTTGTACAGTGACTGGATACATTTGCACACCATTGGTGTGTGTGAACTTTCTCGAAAGAGAGAGAGAGAGAAATAGGAAATTGTATAGAGAGAAAGTGACGGAGCGGTGGAGCGAAGTAAAAGCTCAAGTTGACGAGAGAGAGAGAGAAAGGCCATGCCTTTTCTGAAATGGAGGATTTCCCTATGAATGACATGAGAGTAAAAGCTTTTCTTGTATCCGAGTAAAGTTTTAGTTTTTGAAGGCACTTCCGCTTCCAAAAACCCGAGAGAGAAACTCACTTTCTCTTCATGACTGTTTATGCTCCCCGCTTTTCCTCTGTTGACAATAATAATTTCAGTAATCCGGGTATTATATAAGTCCCGCTGGGTTGAACTCCATGTATGAATTTATCCGGGATATTCCCCTCCCCTCTGTACTTTCTCTTTTCTGTAAATTCACAAAGTCCCCCTCTCTTTTCTCTCTTTGATGGGGATGCCATGAATAGGAAAGTTTGGGAAAGTAAAATAATGTTGAAATTGTAGGGATTGAACAAATTAAATAATTTTCAGTTTTGGGTGGCCTACGTCCCTTGTGAGGCTCAACATTTAAATCCTGTACAGATTGCTCTGGAGCAGGTGAGTAATTTAATTTAATTTGTAATTGTCAATTAAATTAATTTTCTCTCTCGTCTTTTGTCTCTCCCTCTCGCTTTCTCTCTCTCGAGTAGATTGACTTGATTAGGAGACTCGTCGCTAAATATCCCAATGACCTCGTTCTGGTTTATAGTGCCGATGGTAAATTTAATATTAAATTTAATTTAGATTGCCAATTTTAATTATTTTCCCTATTGTCTTGTAGATATAATTAAGGCTCACAAGGAGGGGAAAATAGCGAGTTTGATAGCAGTGGAGGGGGGTCATGCAATAGGGAATAGTTTGGGTACTTTAAGGGCTTTTTATGAATTGGGAGTGAGGGCTATGGCTTTGACCCATCAGTGTAACACTCTATGGTAAATTTACAATTAAATGTTAATTATATTTGAATTTTTCCGCTGTTTAAAAATAATTAAATTTATTTAAATTCCAAGGGCTGACTCATCCCTCGTAGAATCTGACCCAATGCACAAACCTGAACATGGCGGACTTAGTCAATTTGGGCGGGTAAAATTCAAATTAGTCAAAGAACTTTAAAAAAGAATTTAATTTAATTTTGTCAATTTTAGAGCGTCGTGAGGGAGATGAATCGGCTGGGTAAGAAAAAATAAAATGAAAAGATGATTAAGATGATAATTAAGAGATGTGATCAGGTATGATGGTTGACCTCAGTCACACGTCAAAGATGACAATGAAGGATGCCTTGAATGAGTCCAAAGCCCCGATAATATTTTCTCATTCTTCAGCCTTTGCAATTTGTAACTCATCTAGAAATGTGCCAGACGACATTCTAAAGGAACTGGTAGGTAATTTAAAAAAAAAAATTTTTTCTTATTTTTGAGGGGAGAAAGTGTACAAAGGAGAGAAAGTATTGAAAAAAAATATTTTTTTATTTGACAAATCCAAGCACGTCCGGGATCTCATGGGTTGACATGAGACATGTCACAATGAGACTGTCAGCATCGTCTTTATTTCGTCCAAAGTCTGTCACCCCCCACTTTCTCCATTGTATTCCCATTGCCCACTAGCTTTCCTCTGTGGAAAGGAAGAGCTCTCTTCTTTTCACAAAAAAATTGTACACGACAAAATTACCCATTGGTTTTCACTACTTTCTCCCACACATTGAATAGAAGATTACGTGAGAAAGTCTAAAAATCCAAAACCCTGGAAAATATTGTTACTATTTTACTTTCTCCTTTTTTATATACACGGGGAGAAAATGTCCCAGGTCGATTTTTTTAGGGAGAAAATTCATGGGTATAGATTCAGTTTTTTTATGTTTGGAGAAAGGAGGAGGCTTTTGTTGTTTGGATGATGAGGATTTTTGAAGGGGGAAGGTTTGCCATCTATTTCTATTTTTTTTTGGGTGGGGATTTTTTAGGTTTGGAATCGCGGGATTGTGATGGTGACGTTTTACAACTACTTCGTCAAATGCCAGGAAAATGCCACGGTTCGGGATGTTGCGGGTATGGCCAAAATTCTTTTTTTCTTGTATTTTCTCTATTTCAGAGAAAAAGAATTTTTTTAACGCAAAGGGAAAGTTAATTATTTTAATTTTTTTTAATAGAACACATTAATTATATTCGAGATCGTATTGGAGTTGGCGCTATTGGTGTTGGTGGTGGTTATGACGGGATTAATAAGTGAGTTTTACTGTAATTTTAATTTTAATTAAGTGTGGTATTAGTTAATTGAGGTAATTCTGAAAATTAACATTAAATAGACATTGTCATTTAAGCAAGGATTAATTTTTCGTGGAAGCTCAAGCGCTCCATAAATAAAAGAAGAAAGTTTATAAATATTTTTTAAATTGGGATTCCTGGTTATTTAAATAATTTAAATAAATTATAAATAATTTTATTTATTTTTAAAGTGACAATAATTTAAATGACAAAATATTGTAATTATAAGAAAAGTATTCTAGCGCCAAAAAGCATAAATTCAAAAAATGGTTTCTGGCATCATAAACTGAAGAGGGGACACTGTCAGCATAAAAATAGGGAGAAAGTGATAGAGAGGAGTGGTTATGGATGATGAGGGTGGATGTAAAAGAGGAGAAAGTAAATGTGGGATAAAATATGTGCAAGTGAGGAGTCTTTGGGACTTTAAGAAATGTTTACCAACTTTCTCTTTTTCTGAGAGAGAAAGGAAAAGAGAGAGGGAGATGAAGCAAGAAAAAGATGAACGATCTGCCCTATACGTAACCTAACGATCGCATACATCATATACCCCTTATTTTGAGGTTTTTTCCCGTAGAGCGTGTAAGGGAGGATTACTCTTACTTTCACTTACTTTCTCTCTCCATATATCCTTCCTCATAGTGCGTATCAATTATCCCTCTCATCCACTGTCTGTGTACTCCAGCTCCATTTTTTCCGGCTTTCTCTTTTTTGGCCAAGGCGAAATACTCTCTCTCTCTCTTTCTTTGAAGAAAAGAAGAGAAAGCCGTACCTTCCGCTGGACTACATCAATATCAAAACCACAGTATCCTCAACATGCTCTTTATATTTCCTCTTACTTTCTCCAGACTTTTCTTGTGTTCAAGTTTCCAACACTAAACATTTCCTTGGCTATCAATTATACGGAGTTGGCTGTAAACAAAAAAAAGAAGAGCTTTCTCTTGTGTCACTCCCAAATAAAAAAAAGGAAAGGATTTTTATGGGTACTTGATTTTTTGAAAAATGAAATGACCATTTTTTAAAAAAGAGAAAAAGTAGGGTCAGTTTTTTAACATTTTAATGGGCTTGAATTTGTCTCGTATGAAAAAGTTTTTTTTGTTAAATTTGTGCAAAAGTAAGAGACTTTCTTTAGGGAGAAAGTAGACATAAATTTGTAGTGTCAATGGTATGTGAAAAAAAGAAGGCTGGAAAAAAGCCCCAGAAAAAAGCGGGGCTTTCTCTTATTAAGTATGCAGAGAGAGTAGAAAGAGAAAGTTGCCTGCATATACTTAAAAGAGACAAGTCAACTTTTTTTGGGGGGGGGGAGATGGGAGAGAGGGAGGTTGGAATATAAAAGAGAAAGTCCAATTTATGAATCATTGTAACTTTCACTCTCCTCTCAACTTGTACGAGACATATTTTAATGGATATTCATTTGTCACTTCTTCTTACCTTTCTCCATTTCTTTGACACTTGAGTAGGTGACACTCTGACCCGGTTTCGGAGAATTTTAGAAAAAAGAAAGTTTGGGAAATGCATCGGGGAAATTTATGTCAAATTTTTAAGGTTAAAATATTTAAAATATTTAGGACACCTCGAGGACTAGAGGACGCTTCAATGTACCCAAATTTGTTCATGGAATTGGCTAAAGATCCCCGTTGGAAGGATGAAGATCTACAAAAAGTTGCGGGTCAAAATTTACTTAAATTGTTCCGGGAAGTTGAGCGCGTGAGTAAAATATATATTTTTTTTTTTTTGCAAAAAATTTTAACAATGTCAAATTGAGCTGGAGAAATACGAAATAGCCGTCAGTACAGTCAGCCCACCCAAGTCATTTTAGAAGACTGGGCGGGTTGGGAATGATGGGAGAGACGTGTGGTCCCCTCCATTTTCTATAAAAAAAGAGAGTCCTCATTAGTTCTTTTTGTGTGTGTGCTGAGTGGAGAAAGCTGGGGAGAAAGGAGGGGGGATAGAGATGTTGGGAATGAGGGGCATTGGGGACACGTGGACAGGCCAAGGGAGGGGACAAGTGTTCCCGTCCTGATATATGTCCACTAATCCTGGCAATAATGTCGCCACTACAGTAAACGACAGGCGAGGAAAGGGAGGGTTTTTTTTGGAGTCAGCTGGACATGTCAATGAGATTGCTGGCTAAACACCCCAACGCACGTGACTTGGGCAAAGGCGGTGAAAGTGGAAATGGAAAATGAAAATCGTCAATTCAACAGTTTCTCCCCACTTTCTCTCTCGTATTTGTGTAACATGGCAAAAAAAGGGCATCACGTCTCCTAACTCAACTTTATCGCTGACCCCTTTCATCCTCCAAATTATTTTTTTTGCCCACTTTCTCCGACACCCCATCACCCACACTCTGTACTCTTTTTCTAGTTTGGGGAAAGTCTATTTTATTTTGCAAATTTCTTTGTGGACAAGAATTTTTTGGAGATTTTCATGTACATTTTTTTATGAAAGAAGCAGAGTGAAAGTTAAGGATTGGGAGCCATCTAGTGACTGAAATAGATATTTTTTTGCTTTCTTTTTGGATTTTAGGTAAGGGACAAGATGAAATTGGATGGGGTGACGCCGTCTCATGAAATGATTTCACCGCGCTATCTACAAGGACAAGCTTGCCAGTACAAGTTGAATGGGAGCGCCACTGTTACGGCCAAGATTCACTAAGAGAAAGTGAGATGGTGGAGTGTGGAGTTGTAAAACAGAAGCGGGGGAAAGTTGAGAAAGTTTGGTGGAAATAAATAGAAATTCTTTTTTTTCGAAACAACTTTTTATTTAACGATTCATATATAAGATTTTTTCATTTTTGACAAAAATGACGTCAGAGAGGCCATTTTTACTAAATTATTTTTTGAGGGTTTCTAGTCTAAAGAAATAATAAAAAAATGTACAAAAATCATAAAGACACACTTGACAACATTTAATAGTTAAAATTAATTAAATTTAATGAGGAATTTTAATTTATAAGTTTAAGTGTACAATGGACATTTTGACATTGAAAATTAAATTAATTTTTTTTGGAAGATGAATGGACATACATATGTAGAGACACAATAAAATTATCACAAGGAACTTTTTTTTATTTAAAAATTAATTTAAACATTATTAAACTATTTTATATCTAGTCATTTAAATTTTTTTTTCTACAATTAATTTTAACTAACTTTTCTTTTTGTCTATTACTTTTTTTGATATGGGATAAACTTTATATTTTTTGTGTAATTTTTTCCCGTCGAGAGAGAGAGAGCCATATTTTTAGTATGGTTTCATTTTTATTTACATTTTTTTTTGTAAATATTTGACATAGAAAAATAAAGTCAGCACCATTTTTCAGCAAAATTGTAATTTAATTTTACAATTTTTATTTTTAAATATTATTTAAAACTAAAAAAAAAAGAATTTTTTTGAAATTAATTTTTAATTCGGTTTTTATTTGGGAGACTATTTAAATAGAATTTTAATTAAGAAAAAAATAAAAATAGACTTGTGTGTGGCAATTGTGAGATTTTATTTTATTTAAAAAATTTAAAAATAAATAAAAAAATAATTAATTAAAAAAAATTTACTCGCCCCAAATGGGTTGAATACATTTAATTTTTTCAGTGACTGGGATGGGACTTTTAGGTTCAGCCTCATAAATGAGAGAAGAACTCAAAGAGACCCGAAAGGGCTCGTGATCTGTGGCGGGATCTTCATCCCAATAATTATTTGTTAACGTTGGAGCCAACAAACTGACAACAAGGACCAACCCGCCCGAACAAAAACCCGCCAGCCCAATAAGTTTACAAATATCCAAATTTTTATTAAATCGTACGGCATCCTTGTCAACAATTTCAAATTGATCATTTCGTCCAATCACTGGCTCTTGTTTAGGAATTGCATAACCAATTACAATTGCAATTGCACCTAACAAAAATAATGTGGCGCCAATTACCAAACCCGTTTTGAACCAAAGTGCCCCACACTTCCGCCCTTTTGGATGAATCAAATAGAGAAAGTCCTCCTCCTGCAAAAAATTTAAAATAAAATTAATTATTTTTAAAATGTTCATTAAATTACTCTTCATTCTTTCTCCTCCCCAATTAAAACTGAGCCAAGAGGGAGAAAAGAAAGAAAGTTAAGTGAGGTTAATGAGAGAAAATAGGACAAAAAGTTTGTGGCCATGTCATTGGCTGATAGCCTGAAGAGAGAAAGTTGATTTGATGAAAGTAGAAATCCCCATGACATGAAATGAGATTAACTTTGTGCTACTAAAACTCGAAAGTGAGCTCTTTCTCTCTTCTTTTCTCTTGTCTTGTTTTGTTGTCTACTTTTACCAAAGGGGAATTGAGAGAGTGTTATGGTGAAAGAGAAGAGTGAAAACTACGCGTCAGTCTCTTCCCACTCTCAAATTAGCTTTCACTCATCTTTTTTATGCATCCTTTAAAAAAGGTGTCGTAATAAAGTTAAAGGTCATTTTAATTGTTAATTGGGAGAGAAAGTGTGTAAAATCTTTTCTTTCTTAGCAAAACTTTCACTCTAAAATCATGTCACCACATGTTGCCCATTCTTTGACATTCTTTAAAGAGATAAATGACTTTCACCACACAAAAAAAATGTTATTAAAAGTCCAGACTCTAGACAATATTTTACAGGGAGAGAAAGGAGATGAAGAAAAGAAAGGACATTTCTTTAGACAAAAAAAACGAAGGAAAATTTACAGATAAAAAGTGACCCTTTGACCTTTCTTACGTCGTGGCGGTCACCCAACTTGTAAGTATAAAAAAAGAAAAGGAGAATGAAGGTTAATGGAGAAAGGAAGGATGGTGATGTGTAAGATATTTTGTTTTTCTTATTGTTTGTGGCGTCGTGACGACGGTGGAATAATTTCTTAGTCATGCTTTCTCCCGCTACACTTTGTCCATTGCAAATGACATGCCAAAGCCCGTCATTTATTATCCTTTCTCTCTCTCTCTCTCTCTCTCTCTTATACAAGGATGAAAGTTTGTCTGAAACTTTTTTTTGGGGAGCCAACTGCGTAGTAATCTTCATTTTGTTTTAGTTTAATAGCCAAAACCATCTGAGGATAATTGGCAAGAAATTTTAAAGGATTGACATCATTTTGTTTATTTTCTTTCTCTTTTTTTACACTCCCACTATTTTCCCTACATGGCCCCGGGCTAAAAAATTCCCGTGTTTTTGGTGGGAAAAAAAGAAAAAAAGATAAGAGAAAGTTTGACGAGTTTTCTTTGGTGATTGATCAAGCTCCTCTTGTCTTGTATAAAAGAGAAAGTGGGCTTTGACTTTACATGCGTAGCGCCTTCCCTGCAAGACCCCCACGAACGCCCACGCTGAAATAGAGCTAAAAGTGGAAGTTTTGCTTTCTCTTTTGTCTCCCGAGCTCTATGTTTTTTTGCAACTGTAAATAAACTTTTGTAGTGAAACAAGCCCCAGCTTTTCTATAAACAAGAGATTCAATGCTCTCCCGCCCCCCCCCCCGCTTTCACTTCACGTTCCCCAAACTGAAACTGGAGCTCAAAGCTTCCTTTCTCTTTGAAGAATTTTGGAGAGAGATGAAATTTGATATGGAGCGTAAAAGGAAAAGGAATTTTCTCCATTTGGAAATCCTTGTCTTGGAAATTTATACTATACTTTCTCTCTCAAGGAGAGATCTTTGAATGAAAAGCAAAGCCACATAAAAAATGGAGGGAAATAAGCTTTAATCCTGGAGACTGGGGAAAGGATATCATTAAAGAAAGTTTTTTTTTCACATGGAATGGATAAAAGAGAAAGGTGCACAATGAGGAAAGGATTAAAATATGGAGAAATTGACGAAGAAAACGGCTGTCTCATTCTCAAACCCACCCACACACTAAAACCGCCACTTTCTCCATGTCTAAACCTCCAACGTCTGCTGCCTGCCATCGTCGTGGTTTTTTGGGTGGGGGAAAGTGGAGAGTGTTAAAATTTTTTTTTATATAAATAAATTGAAGCCACATCATTACGTACAAAGTAATGAGCAAAGCTTTCTCCTTGCTCATGATCATTGGTGAAAACTTTTTAGAGAATTGGAGAGTTTTTTTTGTATGAAAATAATTTTACACATATTTCCCATGTAGTCAATACATTCCCAAAATTAAATGCCCGCTTTCTCCATCTCTGTAATGAAATGGAGAAAGTGAAGGGCGTGGGATGTGAATGCAGAAAATGGAGAGTGTGGAATGTTCATTGAATATGTTTGAAAGCATGAGAAGAGGACATTAGAGAGAGCAAGAGAGAGAGACTAGAGAAATTTCTAACTTTCTCCCATTATTTCTTTCTGTCTGTCTACCTGCTAGTGAATTTCACCGCTTTCTCTTCGTCAGGTTTATTTTTAGGCGAGGAAAAGGATCAAGTGAGTCATTAATGAAGATGGATCAAATAGATTGAGACTGGGGGTATCTTTTCATCATTGTAATTATCCCCCCTCCCCCCGCTTTCCCTTTTTTATAAACTATGGATGACGGATTAATTTTTATTTGTGGTGATGAGAGTTTGGTGAAAGCCTGGGAGAAATCAGAAGCACGGGCTGCTTTTTTGTGAAAATCGATGCCACTTAATTTCTTCATGAATTGAGAATAGTCCCAAATGAAAAAAAAAATTGTTACAAGGGAATGACGCAAGTAAAATTAAATTGTCAATTAGAAAGAAAAAAATCAAATAAAACTTTTCATTTTGATTGAACAGAAATTTGTTTGGAAAATAAAATAAATAATTGTATTTAATGTCAAATTAAATAAAAGTTTATAAATTTTATCTATTTTTTTTCTCTCTCCTCGTCCTCTTGTGGACAAGGCCAAGGTCATTAAATGAGGAGGGAAAGTTAATTATATTAGATTTGAATCATTTAGTAGGAGAATGAAGAAAGAGAGAAAGTAAGATAAACAAATTTTCTCCGTGTTGAAAATGACTCGGTTGAGAAGAGAGAGAGAGAGTCACATGAATTGGATTGTGTAAAAAGGATGTTCTCTCCTGGCAGAACAAAAGGGAGAGGGGGAGGGGGAGAAAAGGGGGTGGGGGGTAAATCGATAGACCACCCACGCAAAAAAACAGATCTCGACAGTCTTGATATAAGAATTCTCTTCATCTTGAACGACTTTCTCCATGCTCCCAGCCTTCACAAAAATAAGATTCCAGAGGCAACAATGGGAAAGGTCTTTGAATTTTTTAGGGGGTGAAAATAGAGAAAGTATTTATTCTTTTGAAAAATAGAGAAAAAAGCTTTTCGTTTTTTTTCAAATTCTATTTATTTTTGTATCCCTCATAGCAATGCTCCCTCAAAAAAGAAAATTTCTGAGAAATAAACTTTGTACTTTAAACTTTGCACTCTTATTTTTTTGAAAAAAATAAAATATTCTTTTGAAATTCAATCCATGAATTTTATATACAAAGAAATATGGATCGAGAAAATTGTTGAAAAGATGTGGGATGTTTGATGGCGCCTTATTTTGAATGGTGACAGTAGAAAGCAAGAGAGAGAAATTGGAAGGGGCGGAGATGATTTGAATAGCAATTTTTTGGTGTAATTTGATGGTGAACATTGCTCGTGTTATTTTTGGCAAAAAGAGAAAGCAAATGTTTGATTCTATTTTGCAAGTAAATACATGTCAATCTGATTACAAGGATTTCAAAGACAGCTTTCTCTTTTTTTTCTTGTAGAGAAAAGATTGTAGATTGTAGAGTAGGAGAAAGTATCAAAAAAAAGAGAAATCAATTTCTATACAATTGTCTCCGTTGACTTTGTAGCTTTTTTTGAGACTTGAGTCGTGTCAAACTTGAATATAAGTGAAAGTGAGAGAAAGATCCATTTTCACTGTTTTTTTAGATCTTGTCTTGTAGAAGAGAAAGAGGCTTAGACTTTCTCTCTCGTCAATCTTGATACAAGACTTTTAAACATTTTTTCCCATCAATTGAAAGCTTTTCAGTTAAACGTTCTTTCTCTTTTTTGAAAAAATAAATGAAATTCCCTCTCAAGAAAAGCTTTTGGGGAAACGATAAAAAATTAAATAATTTTGGCAATTAAAAATAAAAAAAAATGATTCCCTTGTGAATTTTCGACAATTTTTTACGAACAGATTTTTAAAAGTCTTTCTCCATCATTAAAATGGCCCCCATGGCCATTTTTGAGCAAGAATTTTATCAATAAAATTGACAAGAGCCTCGAGGTCAAAATTTTATTTTTCATGTCGTAAAGAATTTAGCAAAAAGGAGAAAGTACGAGGATGAAGAATTGTGATTATTTATTTTTTTGAAAAAAACGAGAGAAAGTTGGATTGTATCAAGGGAAAAAAATGTTTGATATGTAAATTTTCATATGTTATTTCTATACCATGTCAACCATATTTAAGGTTTTGGTGAAAGTACAGAGAAAGTTATCGTTAGTTTAACTACTCAGCTTGCCATCGATCTCATCAAGATGACTAGGCAGAGAGTAGGTGGCTAGTGTGTCTATGAAGAGAGAATCTAGGTTAGGTTAGTGCTTTCACTTTGTAGATAGACACGTGCTGCTTGCTCCTGGCTTTCTCTTTGGGGAGTTTTTTTTCAAGCCAAAGTCTCCATAAAAATGTTCAAGTCTTTAGATAAAGAAGTATGCAACTTTCTCTTCCCTAAAAAAGGGAGAAAGTCCTACCACTGAAGGGAGATAACAAGTAGAAATTGTGGGGACATGTTGTGAATTTGTAATGTAAACTAAATGCCTTTATCTCTCCTTTCTCCCTTTTTTAAATTCATGTTGACAATTCATGAAGGACTTTCTCCTTTTCTTTTTGTGGAAAATGAATAAAATTAAAATAAAGGTGAATTTATTTTAATGAAGTGAAATTTGACGAAGGGAAAGTAGATAATTTTAATTGTACAGTTAATAAATTAAATATTTGTAGTTTTATTTTATTTTTTAAAAAGATAAACTGAAGAGAAATTAAACTTTCTCCTTGAAGCAAAAATGTCAATCTGTCAGGAGTAAATGTAAGAAAAAGAGAAATATGTTAAAAAGTTAATTTAAATTTTCAAAGCTTTCTCTTTTACAAAGGAAATTACAAGGAGAAAGTCTTGTTGAGAGAAAGACGTAGAGAGTAATTTTAATTATATTTTCTTCATTCAAAATCTTTCTCTTTCTCATTCAATGGAGAAAGCTCATGGGGTGGGGGTGTGTGTACTTGAGTTGAAGAATTCTTATTTAAGGACAAGGAAAAAAAGGCTTAAATTAAATGTGAAATTTTTAACAATAAACTTTCCGGGTTATAACCTTCCTCCCATTGAAAACATTTAGAGGATGAGTCATGGACAAAGGGAGAAAGTAGGAGAGAAAGGAAACGTGGATTTTGTTCTTTTTGAGAAAGTTGATGAAATGTAAAGCCTTTCGTCTGTAAATGTTTGAAAAGGACAAGAGAAAAGTTTTAACTTCTCAAGATCATCTACTTTCACTCCTTTCACTTGACTCACACGCTATTTTAGGTCATCGGCAATCCCCACCACGTCCCACGCTATTTTCTCCGTGTTTTCCAATTCTTGAGACTGAGGGGGCTTTGCCAAAAATATGACCTCTAAGTTAAATATAGTTTAATTTAAAAAAAGAACTTTCTTAAAATTAAAGTTAACTGTCATGTCATTTAAAGTCTATTATATTTTCCAAAAAAATATCCCACATTTTTTTTAACTACAATTAATTTTATATTTGATTTTATCCATTCAATTTTATTTTTATTTATTTAACCGACATTAGTTAATTCAAAACTCAAAATAATGGCCATTTTAATTCATTAATTTAAGAAAATTAGAAAGAAAATGGAGAAATCATTTTACAATTAAAAAACAAAGAGAAAATTGTACAAAATAAAAATGGCCAATTTGTAAAAATCTGCCACTTGATGCTCCCATTTTTTTTGAGTGTAGTTAAAATGAACATTAAAAAAAATTCCTCTTTTGTAAAGTTTGATTCGAGTTAATTGAGAAAGATAATTTTTTTGTCTACAAAGAACAAAGTCAAAGAGATTGTTTGCCATTAAATTTGCAATTTAAATTAACCCATTTCACTCCCTCTCTCTCCCCAAGGACTAGAAAAAACAAGAGAGCGAGAGCGCGTTGAATAAAGAGATTAATTTTTTATGTCCAAAACTTTCAGTGAAATGTATCATCCTACACATTTCTCATTAACCTCTGACCTTATAAATTAAAGTTGATAAAATATTTAAAAAAACAATTTTTTCCTTACATTTCCTGGAGTATTTGGATGGGGATGAACTGTTTCATAAAAATGATGGAGATAGGAACGAACACCAAAATAAATTGGACAGGATTTGGCTTCATCCAGTGATGCAGGTGAATGGGAAGTGGGGTCATCCAGGCACTTTCCAGGGTCATCACCATTTTTAGAATTACGTCCATCATCAATTTCAGCGGATGTCTCGTGTACTGAGGCTAGTTTGGGTCGAATTGTGACCCCAATTTTGGAGCCTCCACCTTTCTTCATATTTTTACTCTCACTTTTTTCTTTTGGTCCTTTTTGCTCAATTTTTGACTTCCCAATGAGTGGCTTGACGTCCTTCTTTTTCCCCATTTAGAAGAGTGAAGGACCTTGAAATACAATTTTAAATTTTTTATTTTTCGTGTCACCGACCACCCACAGTCACATCAACAGATTCAGCAGGAGGAGGATCTGGGGATCAAATTTTGTGGTTTTTGTGGTGGATCGATGGCATATTTTAAGAGGTGAGTACACTCTCCCCCCCCCCCTCTCCCTTTTTTGGTTGTGTCAATACTACGAAAATTATTTTCAATAAGCCTACAGGCAGCACCTAATCCCCCTCTCATTTTCTGTAGTTCATCATTTTGCAAAATGGATTTGGCAAATTTTGCAATGAGGGAGAGAATGGGATTAAAATGAGTCATTTTGATTTTAACCAATTTATTAAATATTATTCTCAAAAAATGATTATTTTAGTTATCAATTTTAGCAAAAGAGTTTGCGCGCAAATTTTTATGTATTTGGTTTTGGTCTGGTGTTTTTTTATGTAGACACAGTTGTGCCAAATTTTTTTAACTATGTTTTTTTTGTGGGGAGAATAATGGCCTGACATTGTTTCTTCATGCATCAATTATTTATCCATAAATTTAAAAGCTTTTTGCATATTCTAATACTCTCTTTTAATGTTACATGGCGACATTTGTGTGAGAGTCATTATTCAAAAAAAAAGGATTTGCAAATTTTTTACAAAATTTGAGCAAAAACTTTTGCTCTCTCTTTTGTTTTATATACAATGTACAATGATACGTACATTGTCAGCATCTTACTTTAAACTCAATTTTCTCTCTCTCTCTCTATGTGCTCCTCTTTAGTATGTCGAGTCATGTACAAAAGAGAGAGAGAGAGGGATATTCCCATTTGGCACAAAGTGTGTAAAATTTATGAAGGACACAGAGACAATTTATTTAACTTGTTTTTCGTCTGTTTTTTATTTATCTGGGGAATTTTACGAGTGAGAGAAGTAAACTAAATAAATTTTTTTTCTGTGTGTATGAAAAAATTGTTTAAAATTATTAGATTTGTCTTGCAATTATTTTTTTGGAAACGTAACTGTGAGTGTGAGTGTGCAAAATTTAATTAAATTTCTTACCAACTTTTCTTCCTTTTTTGTCAGCTTGTCTTTATACAGAACAGCCAACTTTTTTTTCTCAAAAATTATATTCGCAATTTGCAAAAATTGTAGACAAATTCACTGGGGAAAAAGGTAAATATTTTATTTCACTGGAATTTTTGTAAAAAAAAATTGTCAATAATTTAGCAGTTGGTTCAATGACTTGCAAAATTTTTTTTTGGCAATGTAGAGAGAGAGACACAGTTAATTGGAGAAGATTAGATAAGCCTCAACGCCCACTTAAAGCTTTGACGTTGACGTTAAGTCTGCACACAAAAAAACAGAGAGAAAGGGAATCCAAAATAAACTGTCACTTCCGTTTTGTCTCCTTTCACTTGACAAAATTGTCCAGAAAAAGTTTCATATGGGGAAAAGTCGGTCAAGATAGAGCGTTGGCTTGGAAAAATAAGGGAGAAAGTTGTTTTAATGTTGATAAAAAAAGGGAAAAGGGAAACGAAGAAGGGGGATGGAGAAAGCGGATGGACGGACAAATTGAGAATGTTTTTTTTTTCCTTTTTTTCGAGTTTCCTTTTACAAATTTTCCATCTGAGAACCTCCACGTTTAGCCTCCCTCCTCCTCCTCAAAAGATTTTCTCCTCGTTTAGTTTACGAATGAGCGAACAAGATAATAAACTTGTTATTTTCTTATTGGACTTTGACTTGGCTCTATTTTGTCTATTTTTTTTTCTTGCTAAAGAAAAAGAATGGATTTTTAGTGTAGAATATATTTTCTTACAATGAAATTGAGAACTGAGCTTTTTTTTCCCTATAGAGAAAGTACAGGAGAAAAGTGGGGGAAAAGCGGAGGGAAAGCAGTGGAGTGTGTTCAAGACAAGCCACACAAATGAAATGAGCTCAAAGGAAACCTTAGACTTGTTGTCTCTATCTCTCTATGAACCAGTTGCCCAGTTCTATTTTCCGCGCCGGCTTCTTACTTTCTCCACAACTTTTTTTCTCTTCTTCTTCTTTCCCTTACATGTTAAAAGGAGAAAATGACAGACGGAGGAATTGTATGAAAATATCCGAGAAATGTACTTTCTTTTTTTGGTGGAACTTGGAACATGCATGGATGACAGTGCGGGGTTTTGGAGAATATTTTCATTTTTTTGCAGGAAATGTAGAGCATCCTCCAAAGTCATCCACCGCTCATTTTAGTTTTTTTCTCTTCTATTTGGAGAGACAGGCGCAGGGCATGTTTTAGTCTAGTTTTCATGAATGTGAAGAGGGGAAATGAGGAAGGGGAAAGTTGACTCTCTCTCTCTGTCTCTTCGGTTTGTCGGTAAAGATGCTGGTTGACGAGAGGGGTAATTGCCAAGTTAAACATGGTCTCATTTCCTCAATTTATTTAGAGGAGACAAGCCCCCCCCCCCCATTTCCAATTTATTTACACCTGTTTACTAAATTATGAGGGATGAGTCAAATGGGACTTTGAATTTGATGGACTTTTGCAAAGAGTCAGTTCAATTGTGTTTGTGTAGCCTCATTTTTTTTATTTATTTATTTTTGAGATGGAGACTCTCAAATGGGGAGGTCAGTTTTATGGATAATTTTATGGAGTTTATTTTATTTTTAGGTGTTTTTTATGGTATTGTATGTAGGTGGGTCAAAAGAGAATTAATTTGATGGACTTTTGTCATTATTAATTGTGATGAACTTTTTTTGGAAATAAAATGATTTAATACTTTAATTGTGTTTATTTTTGACTTTATTTTTACCTGTTGCATATAAGAGATTCGAGTCACTTTTGTAAAAATGTGATTCATGTGATGACTGCAAATTGAATTTATTTGTGTTGTAACGCAATAGAAATTTATTTAAGGCAAATTGACTCGTTTTGAGTAGTAACAACGGAGGATTTGAGTCATTTTGTAATTTAAAGTTGAACAATGATTTTTTATGACAATTGAAAAATACTTACGAGGTGCTGTGATTTAATGGGGGAGGAGTTTTCAAAGTTTTTTTGAGATAAGAAGAGACAAGTTCAATTGTTATCTTTTGAATGGATTCGAAAAAGATAATGTTTAATAGGCTGTGATTTATGATAAATTTTGAATGAATCATTTAAATATAGAGCTTCGTTCGTACTGTCCCGATTCGGGCAGACTTTTTTCTACGTCGGTAAAGTTGTCCCGGTTTGCGGTATGGGACTTTTTTTTCATCCGATTGACACAAAATTCTGCACGATGACGTGAAACACTTTAATCTACAATTTAAAATGTACAAAAGCCAGTTCCGATAGAGTTAAATTGCTTTCGTCAGTAGAAATAATAAAATCGTCAGTGAACACATTCGTCATTTAAAAGTAATTAAATCATGACTCTTGTACTTAACGTCAGAATGTGGGTTCAAAGTTTCATAAAAAACGATTTACAACAAAACAAAGGTAACAGACCGGACGGGACAACCCAAATCTTGTCCCAAACAGAGCTCTATTTAAATATGATTATTGTGAAAGAACGTTAACTTTAGTTTGACGTATAAAAAATTGTTGACTTTTGTATACAAAAATATCATGGAGTCGAGTTTTGCAAAACATTAGAAATTATTGTAATTTTAATTGTGGTTAAAATATTTACATAAGTTTTCAAATTTAGAAAATAATTAAACATGCCAACGTTAAGATTTCACATGGTGCATGGGTCAGGGGTCAATTTAAAGGAGAATAGGACTGTGGCACACACTACGACAAGTGTGTCTACTGTCAGTCCTCACAATTCCATTGTTTTTTCTGATCGTCCTGTTCAATTTAACGAGAAGGTGAGAAATTATGGTTAGTTTGAGATTAAAATTGAAAATTTTATTAATGTTACTTAAATGATTAGGTGAGTGTCAAAATTTTGGACTTAAATTTTTATGGAGATGTCCGCCTTGGATTTAGTCAAATTGATCCATCTCAAATTCCTAAATCATTTTTTGAGTCTTCTAATGAAGGTGAGACTTTAATATAAATTAAGAAATTATTTATTAAATGAACTATTAATTAATTGTTTATTAGATTTCCTAAAAACACCTGGAATTTGGGTTCAAGAATTCCCGCATCTTGACTTTAAAAAGAATTCAATTTTATCTTACATGGTCAATCAATTTGGAGATGTGACTCTAGAAATTGATGGACAGGATAAAGGTCGATTATTTACATTGACAAACATTTGGACTTCACTTTGGATCGTTCTTGACCTCAGGGGTCATTCAACTCGGGTTCAATTGATGAGTAAGTGGTCGAATTAATTTAATTATAATTTCCGTTTTAATATTTTTATTTTAGATAAAGGAACTTTGTCAACTTGGTTGAAAGATTGTGATGACTTGATTTCATGTAATTACCAAATTAATTTATTTAACGATGAATAATTTAGTTCATTTTGAAAAAGAATTTTAAATATTTTAAAATTATTTAAAGGGAGAACTTTACCCAAGAAAAGACAAGAGTGTATGCAAATTACACCCATAACACCAAGTAAAATTTTTTAATATTATTTTAGCACGTGCAAAATTAAATAATTGAAATAATTTAGAACCGCAATCAAGAACAAATGGCCCGCCGTCGCCTTTTGGCATTTTCACAAGTTTTGTACAGTCGGATGTTGGAAGTAAGCAAGAGTTTATTTTTTGCAAAATAATTCGCGAAAAAATATTATTTTATTTATTGAATTTATTAGAAAGATTTTTTGGCTCATTCTTGGATGGCCCAAGACCACGTCCATCTCCAGTAAATTTAATGAAAAATGGCGGACAAAGTTCGAGTCCATTGTCCATAGAAAATGAAAGAAAAGATCTTGTAGAGGAAGATGACAATAGAGAGAAAGTGACAGAGAATTTAATTATAAGAATTCTTAACTTTCCTTCTCATCTCGAGGAGGCCGACATCAGAAGTAAATTTGGGATTTCAGCCAATGAGAAAATAGAAATTAATAAAACTGTTGGGTATTTAATTTAAATTATTTTATTTAATTATTCCAATTCTGAAATATTTTTTTTGTATATAGAACTGCCAAAATATTTTTTAAAACTGACAAACTGGCTTTCAAAATTTACAATGAGTCCAATTTGGTGAAACTTGGGAAGAACAAATTGGGATGGATTAAACCGGAAGTAAGTAAAATAATTAATTAAAATATTAATTTAATGAAATTTCATTTTATTCAATTTCAGGAACTCTATATAGAAAATGTACCCAAAAATGTTGTCGGCCCTGAAATATTAAAGGAATTTGAAAGAGCCAAAAGTTACAAGTTTCAAAATGGAGAAAAGTAAAAATTAAAATTGTTTCATGAGACAAATTCAATTTTTTAAAATAATTTGACTACATTTTTAGCGGGAATAAAATTGCTACAGTCATTTTCATCAGTCATTTGGACCAGAGGAAAGCCTATGAAATTTCTCACATGTCCAAACTCGGACCTCAACGACTGGAATGGTCTAAAGAATCTGGGGGTAATTTAATTGCCAAATTATTTAAAATTAATAATTAATTATTTTGATTTTAATTTTAGGTGGAAAAGGAGCGGTAAGACAATTAAATAAAAAAATGGAAATTACTTTTAATAATTTTATTGTCAATTAACAGCAATTAAAAATCATGAATACTCGACTTGTCGCTAGAAGTGAAATTAAATTGAAATTCCCCACCGCCTTTAAAATAGATGGAGCAGGACTTTCAGGGTAAAATATTAATTTACAAAAAGTTAATTGAAAAAATTAATTTAATTAATTAGTCCAGTAACACTTCAATACAAAACACGTGAGGATGCAGAAAAGGCTTACGAAGGATCAGATTTATTGAAATTGGACCACAAAACACTTGGTTGGCTTCAACCCTATGAATTGTACATTCAAAATATTCCTGGAAATATAAAAGATATTTATTTTCATCAAAAGTTTGTCACTGCCAAAAAACTTCATTGGCGATTTCATCCCGACAAAAGGTACACAATTTAATTTAATTATTTTCAAAAATTATTTGATTTCAACCATTTTAAAATTATTTTCAGTGGAAAAAGAATTTTAACGGTTGAATTTGCCAATGAAAGTGAACAACGGAGAGCTTACAATAATGCAACAAATTTTGAAAAAATTGGGCGGCAAATTTTTGGCTACAGTAATTAAACAATTTCATTTAAAATTAATTTAATTAAAATCATAAACTAATTTGCAAAATATTCTGGTTTTTTTTCATTAGGTGAACAAGTAAGTTGTTTTTAAAAAAAGTGAATTAAATTTAAATATTAATATTTAAATTATTTAATTAGATGAGATTAACACCAGACAAAGAAGAAATGGAAGAACTAGAATTAAATTTAGCACAAGCCAAAAAAGTTTGGGAAGTACCGAAAGCGGGGCATTCAAACATCTCAAATTTATTTACCCCAGCCATCATCCTATCCGGTCTACCTCCCACGGTGACCCGCATGACCCTCATGAAATATTTTCCTGGTGCAATTAAAATAAATATAGAATTAATGGCGGGGAAAGCCGTAGCTCAAGTTGAATTCCACGGCGGTGAAGCAGCTGCCCATGCTTTTGGTTTGAGTCACAATCTTGTCATTGATGGTCATCAAGTCGCTCTTCAGCCAGTGCGGGGTTAGTTATAAATTAAATTTAAATTAAAGTAATTTATTTAAAATGGTTAATTTTTACAGTTGGGGGTTCCACCAGAAGGAACAAGATATTAATTTAATTTGTAATAATTTAACTTAATAAAACTAAAATTTTACAGTCTAAATGCATAAATTTTACTTCCTTGACCGCCCCCATGACCCAGATAAAAATGATTGCGATTGTAAAGCCAACAGGGAAATAGTTTTTGCATGAGGAGAAAGTGAAAGGAAATAAAATGAGGGGGGAGTGTTGATCAAATAGAGAAAGTAATTTGACACTATGACCCCATGACGATAAGACCCACTTCCTGTCTCCCCGTCTCACCACAGTCCCAATTCAACAAAAGAGACAAGAGAAAGAATAGCAACTGGTGGTCTCTATGAAAATACATTGGGGGCCATTCGCCTCAAAAAACTTTTCTGGGTGAAAAAGAGAAAGGAGAGAAAGGGGAGCCCTACTAAATATTTACAAGGTTTCCCCAGCTGAACAATTTCTCTGTTGATAGAATCCTTTCTTGAAAAAAAGAAAGAGAGCAGCCACTTGTTCAACAAGATGGGACATGAGCTCTGGGTAAACTTTCTCTCTCTCTCTTAATAACACACGACTAACCTCTTTCTTGTTTAGTTGAATGCTTATGCGCGAGAGTGAGTACAACAAGAACACTTTGGGGTTTTGTTTTGGTCCCACGGAAATTATTTTTGGTTATGGGTTTCTACATTAAATTTTCTTCATTGATTTATGAAAGAAATTCCTCTCTCTTGTCGCTTCACCGCCTCTCAATTAAATTTGAAGGTGGCCCTGAGTACGAGACATTCCAAGGGAGAATTTCATTGATTTTTCTTCTTTTCTTTAGGAGAAAGCAAGGTAAAAATAATTTTCTTCGAGAAAATTAAAGAAAAATAATCAGCACCATGACAACCGTAAAGTAATGTAAAGAGAGAGAAAGGCGGAGACAATAATGTTTAATTATAGAACTTTCCCCGTATGTTTGAGATGGTCTAAAATATTTAAGAGACTAATTGTAAGTGAAGACGACCTGTCAACACTCAAGCGAGAGAGAAAGTCCAGTTTTTGATGAAAACAAGTCAAGGGAGGCCATCTACTTCTTCTTTGGTGAAAGTCAAAGAATTCTTATGGAGAAAGTTTAGTTCTTTTTCCATGAGGGAGAGTTCGCGAATTTAATTTTTGGGATGAAGTTTCGTGGAGAAAGATTTGTTTTTGCGGATTTAAAATTAGTTTTCGGTTTAAAGTGCCTACTCAAAACTTTTTTTTTGTGGTTTTAATAGAATTCTGCAAATTAAAAAGGTGGAGTTTTCTTGGAGATTTAGTCTGGCAGTTCTAGAAATTTTTAGTATTTTTGTTAATTTTATACTTTTGATAGTTTAGAATTTTATTGTGGAAAATTTATTTTATTAAACAAGACGTGTTCTTATGCATTTTAAGTAATTTTTTAGAAATTGTAATGATTTTTGTGAAGTAATTTAAATGTGTTTTTTTAACTAGGAAACCTGCAACGTCTCTAAATGAAAGAAATTAAAGCATGCAAAAATAAGAAGCATTTTGTCTCAAGTTTTTGTTAGCTTTTAACTTTGAGCAAAAAAAAGTTTGTAGGTGTAATTAGATACAATGCAAAGTTAATTAAAAATAGAAATAAAATATTTATGTTCTACTTATTTTGAAGGTAGTTTTTTTGTTTGGATTTACAGGATGAATTAAAGTAGAGAAAATAATGAAATGGAAAGTTTGATACTTTCTGCGAAATTGTTAACGATCCACAAATCATTATTAATGATTCGTGGATTTCAACTGTCTTTTGGCATAAATGGTTTCAGGCTAATTATAAAGTTAAGTCAAAATCTCACAGAAATTCTTGGAGTTGTCTTCGCAGGTGGGATCTGACTCTAAATAAAAATTTGTGAGCTATTTTGGTAAATGTAAAACACGTCGAAATAATTTTATTTGTGAATGAAGTTGCGGCAAATTAAATTGTAAAATTCACATAAGAATTAATTAATTAACAAAACAATTATTAACCTGTAGAGAACATTTCTTTTCTTTTTCATTTTGTAAGTTGAATTTCCCTACAATTGACCAACACAATCAGAAAAAAAGCAAAAAATTTTCAAACTATTTCGTTTAGTTTTTCAAGCCTTGTGTTTTTAAAAAATGATTTGACAAATAAACTGTACAGACTGTAGACTCATTTTGAAGGCAGTTAGATCCTGCAAATTCTACGAAAAGCTTCATTTCATAAAGAGGTGCAGAATTACATGACCAGATGCTTTTGTCGTTTGTCATTTGATTTCTACAAAGAAAAATATTTTGGTCAGGTGTCATTAAACAGAATTGTGAATGTGATATCTCTATAACGTTACACGCCATCAAACTTTTTATAGGTCGACTGGGTCTACATTTCAAAATATGACACAATCTCTTGCAGTGCATTCTCTCAGGTAACTTTTGATCTTCAATTTTTTCTTGGGACTCGAGTCAGGAGTAGGACAATCCCTTTGATTCTTGTTGGATGACTCCATTTTTGAAGGAATGGCACAGAATGGGAAAGAAATTTTGCAGGAATGTGGCAGAGTAATTAAAATTTTAAATCTCTGAGTCTTTCCATTTTCATATCTTGTGTCCTCCACATTTCAAAAACTGGAGATTTTTTTATTTTATACAACGTTGCTAAAAATGAAAAATAGAATCATTGAAAAACTCAATCAGGATCATTTCATTAATGACATTAATTTCAAATTATTTTTTTGAGGGAATTCTACAAAAAAAAAATTGATTGACAAAGACGTGGAAAGCTTTTGTCAAATTATATTGGGTAATTATAATTGTACAGGTAAAAATATTGCTTATAAGAATTCATATTGGAATATCAAGGAAATTAAGCCCCAAAGTCAAATGACATTAAGAAAATTCATTTTTTGCTGGTTCAACAAATTTTCTGTCTGCAAGGAATAAATTAAGAATTAAAATATGCAAAGAATATTTCAACAAGATTTTGTCACGTGACAAATGGTTTTTTTAGTCCAAGTGAATATTCACAATGTTACACAGTGTTTTGGGCAAAGGAAGATTCAGCAATGTTTCTCGTCCCTTTGTATCGGGAAATATTGCCAAATGTTTTTTTTGTTAATATTTCTTCCTAGACGTACTTTACAAGAAATTGCTATCCATGGAATTTGACGTAAATTTTATAGAGAAAGTTAGAGACAAATTCTTTGACTCAAAATTTGAGTCTCAAATGTAGAAAAAGACCTTGAATTTAAAACAAGTGAATGACCTTGGTCAAGTGGGACACAACAGACCAATTTTATTTGCTACAGACAAGAGGGGTCAGAGCCAAGAATTAAAATGGTGTGAGGGGGGGGGATAGAGTTTGTGACTAGAAATTAATTTCCTGGTTCAACAACTTTTTACTGTCTCACAAAATCCCAAAGACTTTAAGAGAAATTTCTCAGACGACCTTTCAAGTCTCACAATAGTGAGAATTCATGTGAAGGGTTCAAGGGGTAGACAAAAAAATGATTTAAATTTATGTGTTATAAAATCGTTGAATAATAAATAAGGACGTGAAAAAGCACTTGAAATTGAGTGCTGTGTCTACATATTCAAAATTCATTTACAATTTTTTGCTCTGCACAATATTTCAAAAAATTCAAAAGTTTGACAAAAAAATCAATTCTCCAATTCCTCCACATTTTATCAAAAATTTTGTCAAGTAAAAAATTAAATAAAAATTGTTCTATATTTAAATATTTTAATTTATTATAAAATCACAATTAAATTAATTAGCAGATGATTTAACAATTATTGCAGGAATTTAATCCCCATTTTTTGAGTGTAGGCAATTTAATAATGTGAAATTATGAAATATTTTTCAAAAGGAAAAAAATTAATTGCCTCAATCCCATAAAAAAAATTTGTGGGGAAAGTAAGAGAAAATTTGTGATCGACAAGAGTGAAAATTTCATATACAAATCTCCTCATTCACAACATGATCATGAGTTGGAATGTGAAAAATGAAAAGCGAGTAAATTTAATGCAGGATTCTTTGCATTCGTTAAATATTTAAATTGACTAAAGAGCCTTAATCAACAACATTATATGCAATATGATACAATTAGAAGAATTTTTAAAGTATAAAGTTTCAAAAAATTCATTTTTAAATTAAAAGGAATAAGTTCAGAGAAAACTTTTTTTTTAAATTGGCTACTTTCTCTTGTAGTTTTAGCTTTTGGCTTTGATTTTCAAAAAGTTTAAACTAATTCCGTTGACTATCCAAAAAAAAACAAGCTCCATGTCCTCTAAATGTCTCTTCCTATTTTCGAGATTAGCCTGCAGAGAGAGGGAGAGGCTATAGAATGAAATGCATATGTATTTGGGTGGTCCAAAAAGCTAATAAATAAAAAAGTCTAGACCATCCAGAGAGAGATACTCCGAGAATTAAATCTCAACACAAGAAACGCGTGAAACTCTCCCAAATCTTCCAAATGCGCTAGCTAGCTAAAAAAGATAAGAGTACAAATGTGTTTCCACTAGAGAGAAGGGTCAGAGATATACCTGGACAAAAATATAAAATGAAATCAAGAGCAGAGTCTTCATCTCCATCCTAATCAAAGATCTCAGTCTCGTTTCTTTTGTGAGCATCTGTATCTCTCTAGTCATGTGATTTTTACTCTGAATCTACAATCAGCCTCACATCCTCCCTAGAAAATAATTTGAGAGAAAAAATGGAGGACCACAGCTGAAGGAGATTGTGCCCAACAATTTTTTGGCGAAAATGGTATGCCTCGTTGAAAATTCTTTTCCTTTGGGTATTTTTCGTTACTACTAAAATGCATGGAATAATCCAGGGAGATTTTTTACGGGGGGAGAGGAGAGCGCTCGCATCACATCAACCCTTTATTCACTGGAGACTCCAGATTTTCTTTTTGTGGACTTGAACCACTGAGCAAAATAATAGAGTTGCCAACATTCCAGTCCTTTTTTTTATAAGGGAGAGTATTGTCTAGGGGAAACTTTGCTGAAAAGATTTTCTCTTGTGCAATTTATCTTTAGACTCTTTTCTTGACAATTATCAGACAATGAACTGTCACTTCCTGAGTAAATTGAGTGACGCCCAACACTGACCAGTGTCAAGAGAAAAGACTCTTATTTGACATTTTGCGTGCATTTTTCTTGTACTTGAAATTTTCAAATAGGATTCTTTTCAAAATTTTTATTTATTTTTTTATTACTTTTTTGAAGCTTTTTCACCCTTCCTCTGCGCAAACTATTTCACTTGTAAAAGATTTATTATGAAAATTCACGCACTTGCCAATGTACTTTCTCACTTAAATGTTTTTTTCTTCCTTTTCATCTTTGTGTCACTTTTTTAAGCACATAAAATGCTGGATTCTGGAGAGAAATGTACTGAAATAAAGGTAAAATATACGACATAAAGGCAGTAAAGCAAAATTGACTTTAAAAGATTTTAGAATAAAGTAGAATTACATTTAGTTTGTGGGCTTCAACAAAATGGCCGCGTCATTAAATCTAAAAACTATTAAATATTAGGATATATTTAAATGATCCATTGTTCAATTTTTAACAGGCAACAATTTGGCAAGTTTTACTAATTCGATAATTCCATGAAAAAAAACGTGCAAAATAAAACTACAAACTAAATTTCAAGGCAAAAAAATAATAAACAAAAATGAATCTTGCTCCATTCATCCACCTGCTTATTAATCTCGTTGGATTGATTTTGGTAAAAATAAGTTTATTCTATTTGTAAGTTTGAATTGATAAATTATATTCCAAAAGAGAAAAAAATTAAATGATGTGGGATATAGGTACAGTATTATTTTCAGATTGACGCAATGACGCATTTACTCTATGATCATTGGCATGATATCATGCAAAATATTATACAAGTACCCTTAATGAAATTTAACTGATCATGCAAATCAAAATTATATTGCATCGCGCAATTCGTCCACGAGGGGACCATTGTTCCGCTTTTTGTCATAGCCAACCAATTAATCTACAAAATGAATGGACTCGTTGAGGTGATCCCACGTGGTTAATATTTGTTTCAACGTGATCATGGAGGTGTTCTTTGATGAGAAAAAGAATAATATGGAATAGTTGACCCAGTGGCAATTTTTTTCGTGAGTGTTGAATTTTTAAGGACAACAACTGCCTTGGATAAGGGTCCGAGAGGTCATGGGGCAGAAACAAATCCCTTCAAGTATGGCAGGGAGAAAAGGCATTTTTACGTCACTTTCACTTTGGACATGGGACATCCAAATCAAAACAACAAGATACTTTCTCTCCGAACAACAAATTTTTTTATCAGCCCATTTTTGCACAAACCAATGAAATGACTATAAAAATTGTTTTTTGAGCTTTTATGAGTCTCATTACTGAGTCTAATTTCAAAACATTTTTCTTCCCACACCACGTACTCTTTCTCTGTCAATTAGAAAGAAAGAAAGTAGAAACTTTTTTGACTCTCATGATCATTAATTGTAATACCGTCAAAAAAATTTTCTTTTATTTTGACAAGTTTTACAAACAATCCAACGTATTTCTTTCCTCCTCTGTCTCCCATTTGGTAAAAATCATTTTTTTACAAAGCCGACTTTCCTCTCAAAGAGAATGTAAGGAAAAAAATCAATGATTGTCACTTTCTAAATTAAGTGACGCCATACACTGACCAATGTCAAGAGAATAAGACATTTTGTGTGTGTATTTTTATATGCTTGAAAATTTGAAATAAAATTCTAGGAAAAACCCATTCAATCTCTATACCATGTACATTTACAGGGCGTCACATAACCAACAATCAGATAAACTAAATAAAGAAATTATTCCATACAAAAAAAATATTATTGTATTGGCAATGTCAATTGTATTATTTATTAAAAACTAAAAATATTAATTTTATAATCAAATTCTGTACAAAATCAAATTAAAAAAACTACCCCATCAAAATTAAAGGACACCCAGTACACAAAGAAAAAGGACTCATTCTCATTTTGGGAACTAAATTGAAAAAAACAATTTTTTAGGAAATGGGAAAAAGCATAGTCAGCAAAATTAAACAATAAAAAAATAGAGCCATTGATTTTATATAGAGAGAGGCGAGAGGGAGAGAGAGAGAGAGAGAAGAAGAAAATAAAAATGAAAAAACTTTTGTAGATTATAATCGTTATAAAAACTTTTTTTTTCAATCCATTTCTAAACTTGAATCTACAACTAATTAAATTGAAGCATGGGCTAAGACTTGTAAAGAGTATCTTATTTTCCAAAAAAAGTCTCCGTGAACCAATTTCTAAGCCATTTGTCAAAGCATCTTACGAGGTCAGTTCTCCATTTAAATCCTTACTCTTGAAAAAGATAATATTAAGCCTCCTTTTGTGTCTCCCTGTGCTTCTTAGAAAGCTTTACTCCCTTCTTCCTCTTCTCAGGTGATTTGTACCTGTAGGGCCACATGATATGAAACAATAGAATGCAAGATGAAGTAAATAATAAAGATGATGTTGTGCAGAGATTCAAGACATGATTAAAAACATCTGTAACTAGGTAACATAAGTACCTAGTAGGTCAAGAATAATATATAATATGTTACATTAACCACCATCTTTTAATTCTTAGATTGTGTCAAAGACTCAAAGAGGGAAAAGTTGCGAGTCCTAGACTAGGACTACCTACTAGGACTCCTAGTTGAACAATAATGGCCATGTGCTTTAGTGTTGGTTGCATAGACAAATAAAAATAAATTGCGTAGCTACGAGAGAACATGGCGTTTTTTTAGTATGCTCGGAAAAGTTTTTTGGTCATTTGTATAATAATATGCAGTCACATGAGGCTCAAATGTTCATGTCATGATCAATATTTAGAAGAAAACAAGGCCTCTCTTTATGTACACCATGCGCCACGTTCTTCCCATTTCTTGTGAGATTGAGAGACCCTGAAAAATGAAAATTCCGGTTTTTATTGAAGGTAATTTTTGTTTATATTTTGTGGAGTGTGGAGAATATGGTGGTTCAAAAGAAAAGCAAGCTGACAGATTCATTTTTATAATACAAATATTCTAAATTCTACGACAAGAATGATCTGATCTTTCTTTACTTCCTTGTTAAAGCCTCTCTGTGTACACAGAGGTTAACGCGGCGTTAGCCTTTCAGGAAAAAGACGTGGTCGGAGATTCTTGAATGTCAAAATGATTTCATCAGATTTCGAAAAAATTTGCTACATTTTAATTTTAAATTATTAAATAATTTTCCAACTGGTCGTTTTTATCATAGTTATAATACAAGATAGTTCTATTTTGTAAAAGATGATGTTATGATTGTAACATTAACTTAAATGTTTAAAAAGTAATTTAAAAAGTCCTATGGGCTAATTAACTAATTTGGGCTCTCATGAAGAAACCAATCCACCAAACTTCCAAATGAATTCAAATTTTGAAAATTTTAAAAAATGAAAAATCATGAAAAATTTTTTTTATCATCAAATAAATTTTTTTTTCTTGATCATGTTCCATTCTGTGTTTCTGAATCACATTTTGGACATATTTTAATTGTAGAATTGACCGGACCCATGCTTGATTCAGATTATTTACATTGTGGAATTTTGCGGCTTAGCTATTGTTTTGGATTATTTGAGTTTTTGAATCGCTGGTCTTTTTTTTCATTGAGGGCGTTTAAACCTGCGGTTAGTAGACGGTATTAATTGGTTATTCCATAGGGCTCAATGAACAATTTAGTTTTAAAACAAATTAAAATTATTTAATCCCTTCCAGGCTTTAATGTACATACATAAACGCACAATAATACCTATATGCAAAAAGAAACATGTCCACGTAAAGTGTAAAAAAAGGAGTAAAAACGTGGCTCAAATGATTGAGACTGGAAGGAAATTAATTACTGTAGAGTATCACTGTATAATGTGTAAACCCTTGTGAAAAATATTTAATCCTCGAGGGGGAGAAAATTATTAGATTCTTCAGGCAAAATTCCACGAGGAAAAAATTCTACTCAAAATTTTGGTACGGGAAAATCTTTTTTTTGTACTAACAATTGTAGAAAGAGTAAAGAAGCCTCAAAAGATTAAAGATTTTGAACATTTAATAATTCTAAGTTAGAATTTCTAACCTCAAAACTAAATGAGAAGGAAGAAAAATAAAAAAGATGAAATAAATTTTAATTAAATTCATTTCCACCATCAAAAGAAGAGAAACAAAGAGAAAAATTTGTGTTGAACTAATATTTGACGTCCTTGTACGTACATACCTAATAAAAAAGGGTATGTCTAACTTAATAAAAATGAGTAGAGTTCACTCATGCCTTCCCCATTGCAGCCGTCAGTTTGTGGTCAAAATCCTTCAACAACTTGCCACTCCTGGACTTGGTTTACATTCTCCCATTTTTTAGACAAAGAATTCATCTTCATGGTGAACCCAGCCAACCAATTCATATATTAAAAGACTTGGTATCCGTCAAAGGGCAAAAAAACGGATATCAAAAAATCTCTCTCCAAGAAACAAAAAAGCTTTCACTTTCTTTTTCAACTTTCTAAATGAAAGCTCCACTTTCTCTTAAATGGGTGGGTACAGTCAAGTGTATTATTTCCAATTTTTTAAAAATATAATGGAACAATAAATAATAATATGAAACCACAAATTGTAAATGGAGTCAAAATTCATGAATTTTCAACTTTGTCATTTTTTTGAGAGGAAAAAGTGACTTTCCCACTCAAAAAAATACATGTCACTCGTTTCGACAATATTGATGTACTTTTTAATACACGAGCTATGACCATCACGGTAGCCGTAGTACTGGGAAGTGGAGTCTGGGAAAGTATTTTGAAGGGAGAAGAGAGAAAAATAGGATCGTCGTCACAGTGCATGAGCATAAAGACGAGAGGGAAGAGATTTTGGGATGTTGGAATCCATATAAAAGTTAAAGGAAAAGTCTCCTCCAACCTCAGTTCTCATCCAACTCTCTCCCCTTTCTTTTTTCCTTTCTCTTCACCCCGCATCCCTATTTTTGTACTTGGCTAAATCTTCCAAAAAGAGAAAGCTAAAGGGAGAAAAGATGGGATATTGGATTTTATGGTCAACTAATTATTTTCAATTCAAAAATTATATCAGTCAAAAAAGACTTTATCTGTCTCAGTCTTACCAAGGTCATTCCAGAAGAGAGTGAAAATGTCTGGATTATTTCTAGAAAAAAAATCACTCTAAAGGGATTTTCTTGGTACGGAGAAAAATAAAGAGAAAAGTGCAACGTTGAAGGTAAAACTAAAATTGTATCATATCTCTCACTTTTTTTTGTCAAATTCCCTTATTTTGACGAGAGATTTGGGGATTTTGAGAACATAAAAAGAGACACGAGTTTTTTTTTGGGGGGGGGGGGGGTTTAATTCAACTTTTTTCTACGTAACTTTGTGGTAAAGTACCCTCTATAAAAAAAGTTATTTTTTTGTGGTCTGGTTTTATCTCAATTTGACATAACTTTAGACTAATAAAAAGACATGATTAAAATAAATATTTTAGGCTTGTCTTTGTGACTAAGAAGAGGATGGACGACCCTTGAAAAGTTTTTTTTTTAAAAAAAAAGAAGAAGAATGGCTCAAATAAATGGATCTTGGTCGATTGGCTTGAGTCATTTTGAGAATTATTCAGTGAAGATAAATAGTAATACGAGTGATGGAATTAATGAGACGGCCTCGACGATATCAATTGAAGGTCAAGATGAAGAGACAAAAATAGGACTGTTCCTCACCCTTGGTTTTGGTGTTCCGGATACTCACAAGACAAGACAGATTGTTCACTACATTTTTGGTGTTTTTCTCGTTCTCGTGGGACTCGCTGGAGTCTTTGGGAATGGACTGGTCCTCTACGTTTTTACAAAGTATGGAAAAATATTTTATAGGAAAATATTGTGAATTTAAATGAAAAAATCACAATTTTTAAAATTATTGATCAGATACCGACGACTGAGGGGAGCTGGAGGAGGACCCTTAATATTGAGCTTAGCAAGTGGAGACTTGATGGTCTCCCTTCTCCATTTCATGCCAGCCTATTCATCCTTCCGTGAAATATGGGCTTTTGGGCAAGCTGGTCAGATTGTCTGACTTTTTTCCCCAATAAAAATAAATTGTGGAGTAATGTAATAAATTTAAAAAAACCATTCAAAATTATTTTACACAGGATGTAAAACGTACGCTGCTTTGGTGGGTCTTGGTGGATTGGCCTCCCTTATAACAATGGCCGTCATAGCAGTGGATCGTTGTAGTGTCATTATGGGTCGACCTAAAAAATGGTTATCAGGGAAAAAGGTAAATTCTCATTAATTAAAATAAAAATAAAGATTAATGCTATTAAATTTTGTAATATTTACAGGCTTGTGGAACAATCTGGTCATTCTGTTTAGTCTTAATCGTTCCCCCATTTTTTGGTTGGAGTCGTTACGTTCCAGAAGGACTGGAGACTTCCTGTACATGGGACTATGAGAGTAGAACCCCGTCCAATCGTTTCTACTACATGTTCCTCCTAATCCTTGGATTTTGTATACCCGTCTCAGCCATAATAATTTCCTATGTGGGGATCCTCCACATAATTTGTAGACACTCTAAATTAATGAAAGGAGTGACACGGAATGGAATCATTCATGACAATAAAATTCCCACAAAAAGTGACCGTCGAACAGCTCAGGTCATTTTAACAATAATTCTCTGTTTCCTCGTCTCATGGACACCCTACGCAATCGTCTCTCTGGTGGGTCAATTTGGTCCCATAAATAGTCTCTCCCCATTAACGAGTGCAATGCCAGCCATTTTTGCCAAGGCATCGGTCATCTACAATCCCATAATTTATGGACTGACCCATCCCAATTTTCGGAGTGCAGTGAGGAATTTGAAGAATCGACATTTCCCAAGTCAAAATTTGAATAGTACGTATGACACATATCAAAAGTCAAGGATGGGAGGGAGATCTTTTACAGTGGATAGGGATGGAAAATTTACAAAACATCGACGAAATGATCTTTCAAGACAAACTTCTGGCTCAACTTTACAGCAACATGTACAACTGGACTCTCAAAAAGTTATGAGAAGTTTAGTTCAGGAATTAGAGAGAACTTCTTGTAGTAGTGAGACGGAGATTGTGGTCAATAAAAGTGGTCAATGGGCCATGCTTCGTCGTCAGCAGACTTCCGCTCTACCCAGTGCTAAAGAAACTAGTGGAGATACTTGATCTTGATATTAAAAAATACTTGTTTGAGTCTTTCTTGTTTTTTGGAAACTATTTTTTAATTAGTCTTCTTTAATTTGTGCAGGTGAAGAAGAACAGCACAGCTCCATTGTGAATGAGTTGGTGAGGGATGAGGAGGAGATTCTTAAAATACCAGAGGATTCAAGTCTGTTGAATGACTATGGAAAGAGTCGAAAGTTAATGAGAAAATCAGCTCATCAAAGTGACAATGGTCTCGAGTTACAAATGAGTGAGCTCATATTTGAGGACTGTCAACCCTCCACAAGGATGACTTCATTATCCCATGCTCGATCCATAAAGAGTCAAATTACACTCGTCAAAATTAACAACGAACATAATTATGGGGAGTGTGATCGTAGTTGAAGTTGTAGTAATTTGGAAAAACTTAAACAAACAATTCTTGACTAAAAAATATACTGGAGAATTTAGTACAAAACTTAAAAAATTCTCCCAAAATAATTAACTATGACCGATAAGTGACAATCATATTAACAGCATTGGTGACCACAATGTGCATGACTGTGAGGATTAAAAAATAGTCAGCAAAGAAAAAAGTTCCAACTTTAAATCGAATTGGTTGTCTTGCTTTGTGATACTTTGTAAACCATTTGGATTGAATTTTTCCTATTTTCCATGAATGAAGAACATTTTTTGACACTTCATACAGTTCACCCAAGTCAATTAAATAATAGAAGACACACACTGTAAAGGCAATGGCCAAAATGAGACCACGTGGACTGGACAAAACTACGAATTGAAAAAAATTTAGAACAATGGCGGAGATTGTCATTGTCTGTACTGCAGCTGTCCACATACAAAAAATTGTATTCGCTTCTTCTTGAAGCATGTACAGGCAACTGTAATGTTGAGAAAATATTAATGGAGTCAAATCTTTGTTGTAAAATGAACTGAGTTCTTGTACTCTATGTCCTGATAGCAGTCTATAAACAAAAGTACAAGAAATATAATTATTGTAATTGTAAAAAGATATTTATTTATTAAATAAAATAAAAAAACAAGGTACCTGAGTCTTCGAAGGAGTGGGATAATGGAGGCAAGATAATATGAAATGGTGCCATAGTACAAGACGAGAAAATAATGATGGAACGAGTTGATGTAGAAATGTGTACCGGCTGCTAATATTTTGATCCAGGTCATCAATTTCTTGGGTTGGGATGCCAAGGAAGTGAAATGAGTTGGAGATTCTGGACTTATAATTGGAGCCAGTGCATCAGTGACAACGGCAAAGGTCGTTATGAGACAAGAAAATTTCATACAGTTCAGAGTCCTCGTATCCTTTCTAGTTTTGTCATGTTCACCGTGAGAACCTATTTTCAAAAACAAAGAAAAAACGAAAAGGTATTTTTGAACAAAAAAATAAAATTATACACACACGTACGCTGAAAATTGTGAGAGATTTGAATAAAGTTAGTGATGAAGAGATGATGTCTCCCATAAAATTGAACTGAAATAATATGACTTGCATTCAAGAGTAGTCTTGTGATGGTCATGTAAATGACTCGAACTTTCCAAAATAATGTGACCTGAGAATTGTAAACTGTCTGAAGACATCGGGTGACCAAAAATATTTCATAAAAAATTAAAACAATTAGTTGACATATTAAACGAAACCAGTGATGAGGATGAGTGTCAAATGTGAATTTTTCTCCATTGTGATTGTATGGAATGAAATGACAAGTCCAACCAAAATTAATTATTTTGAGAAGAAATAAATGTACTTTATTGTTCAGTGACATTATGTAAAAAAAGAGTTTTTATGTTAGTTTTACTCAATTGTATTTTAGAAGAATATTTTAAAAAATGAATATTGTTTCGTTGTTGTATATGATATGTAACAATTATTTTAGAAAGAGGTCTCAAGAGACAAAAATGGAGTAGTCAGATCAATGTGCAATGGACTGTTCAGTGACTAGACGAACGAGATATGTGTCAAAATCAACCTGCGAGAGTATAATTTTAAAATGGTCATTGATGAATCATCATTGATGAAACGGTATAATTGGGAATTAAATACATGTTATCTGCATATCTCATACACGTCCCACGTCTTCAATTTTAAAATTATAACATGTACCTGTATTATTATATTTACTCGTGAATAAATATATGTAATCATGGACTTACGAAACAAAAATTAAACAATTAAACATTTCATTTTGTATTGATTATTTTCCAAACGACATTAATTACCTACCATTATGCTACCATTTTTTGTTGAAATTTTTTTGGAAATAAGATAACGTCAATCACGTGCGTCATCCCAATGTTCTTGTAACAATAAAAAGAAAATAAATGAAAATGCACACGTTATGTTTAGCACTTGTATGACCATTATTCTTTTTTCTAATCAAAAATCAAGAAAGCATGCAGACGAGTAGGGGCATACAAAAATATTTTTTTGTTGTGAAATTTATTTTGTGCAGGATATTACATAACATGGTCTGCAAAAGTTGTCTGTATTGTCCTCAACTACAAAAAGAGACCATACAGATGAATGCATGGTAAGTTGATGTTATTAAGGTAGGTACGAGCCGGGTAGGTGCCAATGGCAGGATGCCATTAGATATTTGATGAGAAAGCACAACTCAAGAGGAACTATTATACTATTATGTAGGAGGTAGCACACACGTGTATTATATTAAAATAGACATTCATTGAATTAAAAAAGTTAATGAAAAGGAATCTGACTTTGTGTAGCTTCATTTAATTATTGTTGACGTCTTTCTTTGTTTGGATTGCAATATAATTAAAAATTTCATTATGTAATGATGAAATCTAAATATCCTATATAATATAATAAGGATTCTCTCTCTCTCTTTTCATGGCCAAGGGAAGATGAGGAATCTGTGTAAAATGGAAAAAAACAAAAGTTTCAAGAAAATATTATTTATTTGTTGCAAAACTTTTTTTCGTTCTAAGCTGGTTTCTCGAATTGAAAGACAGCGTGAGAAAAGTGTGCAAATGACGGATCTGAGAAACAGCATGATGTCAAACTGTTGTGCCCCATGTCCAAACAATAAAATGAATGGGAGATTGAGAATGACAAGTAAGGTTTTCCATTATGAAAGTGAATCCCAACTTGTCAGCTCAAAATGATGGATCATACAATACAAATCATCTTATACATATAAGAATTTTTTACATTTTAATTATATCTATTTTTGTAAACTGTTATTTTACCATTCACAAAAACACGTCACCATTAAATAAATTAAATTTGGAGATGACCTGAAATGATCACAAAATAAAATGGAATGAGATTTTTTACACTTAGTCATCTTATATTTTTAGTATTTTAATATCCAAAGTAATTAAGGACAGATAATAGTTTTTAAAAAAATAATTAAAAGTAGTTGATATCATTTAAATAGACTTGTCATTAACAGGATCATCCCAATAGTTGGGATTCCCCACAAAAATATTGGAGAAAATAATGTAGTTTGAAATTACTAATTTCAAATTAGTCATTCAAGACAATAGTGGGAAAATATCCAGATTCTGGATTCCAGAATATATTATTTGTTCTATTTAGCTGTTTCTTAACTGACTCTACGTACATCGAACTCATTATCAGTTAAAGGATGAAAAAAGTACCGTTGAGAATCCATAAACAATTTATTGACTTGTTGATTAGTATTTGATTTAAACGAATTAAAAGGTCAGCAATCTTTGATTTGTAATAAAGTCAAATTGACAATTTGATAAATTTCACTTTATCTTAGTGTGTACTAAATAGCTTCAGCTTCAGGTCGAATGTCAAGCTTGTAATGGGGACATGTGTGTACCGTTTAAGAAATAAAAATTTGTTGACGAGAGATAATTGCTGATATGTGAGATATATTGGTAAACTCCATAAGTACAATCAAAAGTATTTCGTAAGTTGAGTTAAAATAAAAAAATAAATTAAGACGTTTAGTAGAAAAGGGAAATTGGAGAGTCAATAAAATCATTAAATGATTTAAATCGTTTAGAAAAGAAGCCGTTTTTTGGAGTCAAATTACTGGAATAAAAATAATTGAACTACATATTTATTCGAGAGAGGGGAAAACAGGTGGCTTCAAGTTGTTTGTTAATTATTTGTTACACAACTCGTTTTGGTGTTGTTGACAAACTTACCTAGAATTGAAACCGCAACAGTTCTTCCTGTTATTAAGTGTGGTTGGTGTATTTTAATGAAAATCTTCAATGTTAGTTTAATTTAACAGTTAAATTTTCTAAACTTTAAACAAAATGCTGCCGCTTTTTTCGCTGATTCTATCTTTTGTGACTGGCTCATTGTTGACCGATTTTGTTGTGGCAGAAAGTTGTGGTTATGAGGTAAGTTAGTAAAATAATTAAAATATTTTGGGCATTAACTATATTAATGTTGTTATTATATTCCAAAGAGTTGTCCAAAGACAAAGGATGGATATTTGAACATTCATTTGGTGCCTCATTCCCACGATGATGTTGGCTGGTAAAATATATCTTTAATTTTATACAGTAATTAAGTTTCATTTATTTGTGTATGTTTGTTTAAAATATTAGGTTGAAGACTGTGGACCAATATTACTACGGAGGTAATTAAATTTTATTGTAATTTTATGTCAACTATTCTGTATACTGTACATGGCAATGCATTGGTATTGTTAAATCTTCTACAGACAAAAATGGGATTCAGTTGGCAGCCGTCCAGTATATTTTAGACTCTGTCGTGTCAGAATTGCAAAAGAGCCCAGACAGAAAATTTATTTATGTTGAGACAGGATTTTTCTGGAGATGGTGGACCAATCAAGACGCCAAAACACAACAAATCGTACGAAATCTAATACAATCGGGACAACTAGAGTTTATAAATGGGGGTTGGTGTATGAATGACGAGGCCACGGCACATTACAATGCTATAATTGATCAAATGACCCTCGGTCTCCGGTACGGTTTTTTTAAAACTTTTTGTAATATCCTCGTATTATTTAGTGAATTCAAATAAAAATTCTGGGTTTATGATCTCCAGAGGATTTATTTCTTAGTTTTTAGTAACCCATAAAAGAATAATAGTCCCAATTAATTGTTACTCTCTTTTCAGTTATCTAAATGACACGTTTGGTCAATGTGCTCTTCCCCGGGTATGGTCATAAAAATTATTTATATTGTAAAGTAAATTACAACTAGTAAATAATACATTGGTTAAAATGTAAATACGCACACAGGTAGCTTGGCAAATTGATCCCTTTGGTCATTCACGGGAACAAGCTTCCATCTTTGCTGGAATGGGATTTGATGGTTTATTCTTTGGTCGTCTCGATTACCAAGACAAATACTACCGTCGACTCATGAGAAACATGGAAACGATTTGGAGTGGAAGTCCAACTAATTTGGGTATAACTTTTTAATTTGAGATGCATTGACAAACATTTTAATTAATTCATTGTAAAACTTTATATTTGACTAGCAAATGTACTTTAAATTAATCATACATTGTAATAATCAAATGTAGGAGCTGATGCTAATTTATTCACTGGCGTCTTATTCAATGGATACAATCCTCCTGATGGCTATTGTTTTGATATTTTTTGTGGTGATGACCCAATCAATGATGATCCCAAGTTGTTAGATTACAATTTGGATGAAAAAGTAGAGAATTTCATTGCCATTTCGCAAGCATGGTCCACTCCATATCGAACAAAACATGTTCTCATGACTATGGGCTCTGATTTTCAATATATGGCCGCCTACACATGGTACAAAAACTTGGACAAATTGATCAAGTAAGAGACAAGAGAGATTGGTTTTCTCGAAAATTTTGTCAAAATAGTAAATGGTCTTGAAAAAACATTTATTTAGTATGAATTGATATTTAATATGAAATGATTCATTGTCAAAATGTTATTGTTTGCTATTCTTCTTCCCCCTAGGCATGTGAATGCTCGTCAATCGAATGGTTCCAATGTGAACCTTATTTATTCAACACCGTCCTGTTACTTGCAAGAAGTAAATAAAGCCAATTTATCATGGACAGTTAAAACAGATGACTTTTTTCCCTATGCCAGTGATCCCCATGCATTTTGGACGGGCTATTTCACTTCAAGACCCGCTCTCAAATATTTTGTACAAGTGACAAACAATTTTCTACAAGCATGTAAACAACTCGGAGCCATGACTGATGAACGTGGGGAGACTCTGGATGACATTTTTAAACTTGCTGAACCCATGGGAGTAGCTCAACATCACGACGCGGTGGCCGGTACTGCTAAACAACATGTGACGAATGATTACAGCCGTAGGTTAGTTTTATTAAAGATAGTTCATTGTAATAGCGTACAAAATGCCCTTAATAATTTTTTTAATTCATCTACATTCTATCCGTAGGTTGAGTATTGGAATCCAAGCTTGTGAAAATGTTATTAGATCTTCTCTGAGGTTAGTTCTTTCCAAGAACAATCATTTTAAAATTTCCATCAACTTCTTCCCCGTTCAAGTTTCTCTGTCCTCCAGCTATATGCTATTGATTGTTTAATACTTTACCAAAGTTTCGATTTTAAGTAGGTAGCTTTAGTTTTGGTTAGTTTTTTTTTTTTTATTTTGCCCAAAGATATTGATACAGGAGTAGGAGATATGACCATTTTTAGTTTGTTTTTGGAATACAGGAAAATTGAAGCATCTGGAAAAACTTTGAATGACCTTGGAGAAAATAATGTCGTCAATATTAGTGAAACGGCCAGTATCTACAGATTTTGTCATCATAGGAATATAAGTGAATGTGATACGTCGGAAATGTACTCGACTTTTGTTCTTGGAGTGTACAATCCACTAGCATGGGACATTCAAGATTCTTATATTGTTCTCCCTGTCTCCACACCTACATGGCATGTTCAAGGACCTTCGGGAGGTATGTCCATGACCCATAACAGTCCTAAAAAATAGTAGAAGACCTAGCGATGTAATAATAATGTGATAGAGAATGAGATAATAGTTGTATTAAGGGGGAAAATAAATTTATTTTGTGGAATTTGCATTATTATCACGTTTCACATTCTTTTTTTTTTTGGACATTCCAGCGGATATTTCCAGTCAGGCAATTCCACTACCCTTGCCCGTCCTTGACATACCTGGGAGGAGGAGTGCTGCACAGTATGAATTAATTTTTCCTGTACCAGGTGGGCTACCCGGCTTATCTCTTACCAATTTCAAGTTGACACGAGTCATTGACAATGATGTTGAACATCATCCCAAATTTCAACGTAATTTGGGAACCGCCAACAAGAAGGTGGTAGTACCCGAGGGGGAAGAATTGGGTCATTCTCTTTATGAGTCTACAGAGTCCGAATTGAATAATGTGCCAGTGGAGGATTTTACTATTGAAAATTCTGTTGTAAGTTGAGTGAATCAATGTCAACCCAACTTTTATCCATATTGGCCATAAATGTAAATGACAAGAAATAATTAATTTGAAAATTTAATTTCAGGGGCTTAGTGTGATTTTTGATGGGGAGACGGGATTGATCAAGAATCTTCGTAGACGGCAGAGTGAATTAAAATTTAGTCAAAATTTCTTCTACTACCAAGGGATGGTAGGGAACAACACAGAGTTTGATTATAGAGCGTCTGGAGCTTACATTTTTCGACCAAATGGTACTGCTCCAATCCCTGTAGCACGTAAGGCTACATATACTGTGCATAGAGGTAAAATATTTTGATGTTATTTTCAGTTGTCAAAAATTTACATTTTTTTTCTATTTCGCATGGAAGAGTTTTGGTTGAAAGTTATTTTCTTTTTGTAATATTTTGTAAATGCTAAATAGCAATGCTCGCTCCTCCACTAGCAAATTAAAATTAACATTTCAATGGGGGAGTACTTGAACATGGCTCACTACTTTTGGTGAATCGAAGTTGGAATGTTAAAGACATGAAAGTCAAAGTGTTTATATATTTTTACTTTAGTGCTTTCTCCTTTCTCCTTTTTTTGTATCTGTATATTTCGGCTATTCTCATGGAACATGGACTCGTCTTGTATTCTTATCTTGTTTCCACTTCTTTTTTGTTGCTATCTCTCAGAATAAATTATTGTCAATGTTCAAAGATCTCAAGTTTATTCTTGTAAACTTTTTGAAGTATGATAATTTTAAGGCTCGAGTCCTTTGAAAAAATGGAGAATTCTTTAAATATGAAGATTTTTGTGATCTTTCTTTTATAAAAATCATAGATACATATATATTTTACATGTATACATATTGACTTTTTTGCAGGGGAACATGTAACAGAGGTTCATCAAATATTTTCTGAATGGATTGGCCAAGTGATTCGTCTCTATGATAAATCAGATTCTTTGGAATTTGAATGGCTGGTTGGGCCTATTCCCATTGAGTAAGTTTTTTCGTTTTAGTATTTGTGTCTCTTTTTTCTTTTGGATTATTTTGGATTAAATAAAATTAATGATTAAAAGTACTTATGTGTCTTCCTTTGTGAATGAATATAATGTTAAATTTGTATTTTTAACTCTTCAAAGTGACAAAATAGGCAAAGAAGTGATCAGTCGGTATACAACTGATTTGAAAACGGCTGGAGTCTTTTTTACTGATTCCAACGGTCGGGAGTTATTACTTAGGAGACGAAATTCAAGACCAACTTGGCCCTACAAGGTTAGTCTAAAAATAGAGCTCTATAATTGTATTGAAAACTCAGTTCATTAGTTATAATGTACACATATTGTTCATTATTATTACCTGTGATGATATTGCTTTTTATCATAATTCTTTCCAGATTTACGAGCCCGTTGCTGGGAACTATTACCCCGTGAATTCACGAATGATAATAAAGGACAAGAAAAAATCATTGATCCTATTGAATGACAGAGCTCAAGGAGGTACTTCCCTTAATGATGGAGAGCTAGAGTTGATGGTATGATTTATTTTATGTATCTTCAAAGCACAAACACTTCTTAATAACTACAATATTGATCTTATATATTATGTACGGGGAGAGAGAGAGGAAAAAAGCTATAAAAAGTAACTTTTATCTTGATTGCTTTATGTATTTTATATCTATTTAGTGTATATGAATACACCAAATCAGGTATATAAAATTGAGATAGACAGTCTCAGGAGAGAAATTCTCAATTGGGAAAAAATATAATTGGAAGACGAAACAAGAGAGCTTTCTGTTTTATATAATTTTTTATATTTTTATAACTCTAATTTTGTTCATGGACCTTTTTTATCCAGATTCATAGAAGACTCCTTGTCGACGATGCCTTTGGTGTAGGAGAGGCTCTTAACGAGGTAATGAATAGAAAAAGCTTAACATTTAAGAATGACAAATATAAAGGATTCATTATGATGAATTTATACACAAAAAAGGAAGCATTTGGTCGTGGACTCGTTGTACGTGGAAGACATTGGATTGTATTTGCTGGAGATCAAACTGGTATGGGTGTATTTTATGATGAATTAGCTGATGAAAATCTATTTAGTACATTATGTACAGCCGTCATTCACTATGATTAAAATATTTAAATTAAGCTACTCTCTACTCGTTTAGAAACTTCCGAAAGGTAATTAACGACAGGTGAGTTAGGCCGGCCCCCTCTCTCTCTAATTGGCTGGGAAGAATTTGAAATATTCTCTCGCGCGTTCACTTTTTTTTCAAAAAAAAAAATTAACTCTTTTTTAAATTGACTTTAATTGTAGAAATCAACGTATTTAAGGTACAAAATTTTGATAAAAACATGAAAAAACAT